>VBSM01001118.1:969285-995750 GCA_008086735.1 Cheirogaleus medius
AAAAAAAAAAAAAAGATTTATCTATGTTCATTATCTGCAGATAGCTTTAGAATCAAATTCTGGTTTCTTTGTTTAGTCTCTGTTCTCCCATCTTCTCCAGTAACTTCATGTTGGTTGCTCTTAGACTACCTACCTTGTGATACTTTCACCCTCTAACTAAGTTGACCTTCACATAGAAACTGTTGGACCTATACCACAGCCTTGGCGTAAGAAATCTGAAGCTTCCTTCAAGATCTTAAGATGTGTTTCTCCTTTGTTAACACCTCTGTAGTCTAACCATTCACCTCACTGCCCACTGTATTAGGACAAAAGATAACCAGAAGTTATCCTCCCATCCATCCTCACCTGATCCTTAACATTTCTTTAGCCTTGTACCTAGCAGCATATATTTCCCTCTAGGACAGGGGTGGGGAACCTGTGGCCTTAAGCCCACATGTGGCCTTCTAGGTCCTTGAGTGCAGCCTTTTGACTGAATCCAAGTTTTACGGAACAAATCCTTTAATCTTTATTAATACATTTTCGTTCATCTTTTATATTTTTATTTATTTTTAAAATGAATATATTTAAAATACCAAAGGATAAAATAAGTTTCAGTGAAATAATCCTCCCAGATTGGCTGGCACGATTAGAACATTAGCAAGCCATAGGGGCTAAATTGACAGCTGCTATGCTCATGATTTAGTTCTAACTTCTGCCTGACTGGCGCCACTGCTGCACAAGGCTGGCTGGCCAGAGTTTATGCGGGTTGAGTACGCCAGTCTGTTACCAGCTTTTGACAACGGTGCACTGAGCTTCTGTTTGAAGTGGAATTTGTGAATAGTTGCACAGCCCAACAGTATTTTTTAATTCTGTCTGCTTAACAGCCCATGATGTCAAAGAAGACCAAGAGAATGCTAAAGGAAGAAAACACACTTTTTAATGAGAATTTGCAATAGTATCTTGTTTCTGCTAAAGATAAGACGATTTGCTTGCTTTATGATATCGAAAAATCAACATTAAAGAAATTCAATGCTCATCAGCATTATAACACTCACAAGGACCACAAATATTTTACATTAGAGGGAGAGGCACAAAAGATTGTATTGTAGAAATTAAAAGATGAAAAGCAAAAGCAAAGACAATTCTTTCAAGCAGCAATAAGACCTGAATATAATGCCACTGAAGCAACTTATAAAGTAGCTTATATACTCAAGAAATTGTGAAAGAATGCATTGTTAAAGCTGTAGAATGCTTAGACCCCAATAATATTTCAAAGTACAAATAACTACCTCTTTCAAGGAACACCATAACTGATGGGCAGCATGAATAAGCCTTCAACCTAACAGAACAACTTCATGTAATACTCCAAAAGGAAAATATATATTATATAATCGCTTTGGATGAATCAACTGATACTACTGACTCAGCACAGGTTTTATATCTCATTCAGTTCATAATAACAGATTTTCTTTGCTACGAAGAGTTACTAGCTTTAGGCACTCTTGTGAATGGAACACAGGGAATAGATATCTTTAATAACTTTCAAGATATTAATAAATGTCATGAAGTGGGACCGAATTTGGTAAATTTAGTAAGTGTATGTACAGACTGATGCACCTTCCATGACAGGAAAACATGAAGGTTTATTGCACAGATATTAATTTTAAAAAGTATTAACAGATCCAGATGTTCTCATTTCTTTTCATTGTGTCTTACGTCAGCAGAATCTCTGTCCTAAAGCTATTATTTTAAGTGACATTTTGCAACACGTTGTATTATTAACTATATCTGTGTAAATGCAACACGGCATCGTCAGTTTTGTAACATGTTAAAGTTGAACCATAAGATATTCAGTGTGGATTTGCCGTATATTCTAGGTGTTAGCCAAAATTTTATCTCTGCAAGAACAGATAGTTAAATTTTATGAAGAACAGATTCAGCAATGTGATTTACTGAAAGAAGATTTCTATAGGAATGAATGCAGCATTTCTGTGTGATATCATGTCAAACCAAAATGATCTGAATATTTCTTTGCAAGGTAAAACTAAGTGTATACATGACATGTGGCAAAAAATCCAAGCATTTTGAAAAAACCTATCTTTTCTCAAAGCACTTCTTCAAAAGGAAATTTTGGATGAACATTTTCCCCAGTTAGTAAAGGTCACTGATGAGCAGGATAATATATGTGAATCATTTGAAGAATACGCAGCTGTTATAGGCCTATTTTTTTTTTTTTTTTTTTTTTTGAGACAGAGTCTCACTCTGTTGCCCAGGCTAGAGTGCCGTGGCATCAGCCTAGCTCACAGCAACCTCAAACTCCTGGGCTCAAGCAATCCTTCTGCTTCAGCCTCTCGAGTAGCTGGGGCTACAGGCATACGCCACCATGCCCAACTAATTTTTTCTATATATATTTTTAGTTGTCCAGATAATTTCTTTCTATTTTTAGTAGAGACCAGGTCTCACTCTTGCTCAGGCTGGTCGCGAACTGCTGACCTCGAGCGATCCTCCAGCCTCGGCCTCCCAGAGTGCTAGGATTACAGGCATGAGCCACTGGGCCCGGACTGTTATAGACCTATTAATTGGAAAATACAGTGAAAGGTTCACTGACTTTGAGAATCATGACATGACACTCAAATTAGCATTTAGCCTCACCTAGTTGATATCCTCAAGGCACCTAATGAACTACAGATGGAATTGATTGAGCTCTCAGTAGATGATATTTTAAAAGTCATTGTTTGATGCTAAGAAAGATCAAATTGAAATATGAAAAAATGCAGAATACCCATGCCTTCAGCAACCCGAAAAGTTCAACCACTTATTGCTGCGAATCTATATTCTCCTACCTAACCCAAATCAAGATGCCCTTAAGGTCACAAATGACTGATACTCATCTAGAGGATCAACTGAAACTGCGGACATCCATGCTGCAATCAAATATTCAAATGCTTTCCAACAAAAACCAGACATAACAAAGTCATTAAAAGTTTAGTTAACTTTAAAATTAACAAATAGTTTTCATTTTTTTGAAATTATTAAGTAGGTAGTAGTTAGATTTTTACAAAATAATGTATTTTTAAGTATATCTAATTGAAATTTCTTGTATTTGGCCTTATTTGATTATAGCTAAATTAATGGAGCCTTCCAACATGAAAAGGTTTCCCACCTCTGCTCTAGGATCTGAGAATTATCACTTCCTTGCTTTCACATCTCTTGCTTCTCTCTTCTAGCCCCATCCAAAATTCTCCATTCTTCAAGTCTAAGTATTTTTCTCTCTCGCCTTTTAGATATAACTCACATATCATAAAACTTACCCCTTTAGTATGCAATTCAGGGTTTTCAGTACAGCTGACCCCTTGAACAACATGGGTTTGAACTGCACAGGCCCAATTATAGGCAGATTTTCTTCTGCTTCCACTACTCATAAGACAACAAGACCAACCCCCTCTTTTCCTCCTCTTTTTCAGCCTACTCAATGTAAAGATGATGAAGATGAAAACTTTTATGATGATCCACTCCCACTTAATAAACAGTAAATATATTTTCTCTTCCTTATGATTTTAATAACATTTTTTTCTCTAGCTTACTTTATGGTAAGAATAGAGTATATAGTATATATAACATATAAAATATGTGTTAATTGACTGTTTACATTATCAGTAAGGGTTCTAGTCAACAGTAGGCTATTAGTAGTTAAGTTTCTGGGGAGTCATATGTGATACATGGATTTTTAACTGCATGGGGTCCACACTTCTAACCCCTACACTGTTCAAAGGTCAACTATATTAGTATATAAAGCATTTTAGTATACAATGTGGTATAACCACCACTATTATCCAATTCTAGAATACTTTCATCTACCAAAAGAAACCCTATACCCATTAGCAGTCACTCCCCATGCCTATTCACTAATATACTTTCTGTCTCTATGGATTTGCCTATTCTAGACATCTCATATAAATGAAACCTTATAGTATGTAGCCTTTTATGTTTGGCTTCTTTCACTTTAGTGTAATGTTTTTAAGGTCCATCCATGTTATAGCATGTATCTTTGCTCTTTTTTTGATACAAAATAATATTCTATCATATGGCTGTGTCATATTTTGTTTATTCATTCATCAACTGATCGACATTTGAGTTTGTTTCTATTTTTGCCTATTACGAATAATGCTAATACAAACCTTTCTGCATATAAGTTTTTGTGTGAATATGTTTTCAGTTCTCTTGGGTATATAACTAGGAGTAGAAAAACAAATTAAGTGTCCAAATATTTGAAATCAAAACCTATTTGGTTTCTGAGTTCAGGTAGCAGGGGTCAGCTCTCCATAATGCACACAACTCTATGATGACTGCCCCATCCCACTCCTGCTCAAACACCTACAGTCTTCAGTGTCTACACGTTGGTCACAATTTATTTTTTTCCAATTAAATTGAGGGCAGGGGTCAGTTCTCACAGCTCTGATCATACAGTATGTTTTTAATATATGCTTTTCTGACACCCTAAGATGCTCACAAATGACAGAACGGTGACTTATTATTTGCTCTTTCATTCTACAGATATTTGAGTGTCTGTTGTATACTGGCCACTGTATTTGATGCTGGGCATAAACAGTGGACAAAAGTTACTGGTTAGTTTCATCATACTGCAAGTACTGGTTCAACTCCACAAATATTTACTGAATACCTATTATGTGAATGGCATTGTGCCACGTATGACAACAGACACAGAGAGGAATAAGATGTAGTCTGTGGCCTCTTATGGGAGGACATAAACTCTACATCAGTGGTCCCCAAACCCCAGGCCACAGCCTATACCCGGCTGTGCATCACTGCCTGAGCTTCGCCCTCCAGGCCCCATCCATGGAAAAATTGTCTTCCATGAAACTTAGGAACTGGGTTGCACAGCAGGAGGTGAGCGGCTGGCAAGCCAGGGAAGCTTCAAAGCTTCTTCTGTATTTACAACCGCTCCCCACTGCTCTCCCATCACCGCCTGAGCTCCGCACCCACCTTTCCACCCTTGTCTGTGGAAAAATTGTCTTCCATGAAACTGGTGCTAAAAAGGTTGGGGACTGCTGCTTTACATACAACAAACAACAGGAACGCTGGATATTAAATGCCATTAAGAAAGGTACAAAATGCTCCAGAGGGTTAGTGGATAGCGTATATATGGCTTGGGAAAGTGGACAAAGAAGAGGAAAGACATCAGAAAATAAGTCTTAAAGATGGCATTTTGGCCGGGCTCAGTGGCTCACACCTGTAATTCTAGCACTCTGTGAGGCCGAGGAGGAGGACCACTTGAGCTCAGGAGTCCAAAACCAGCCTGAGCAAGAGTGAGGCCCCCTCTCACTAAAAATAGAAAAAATTAGCTGGGCGTGATGGCACGTGCCTGTAGTCCCAGTTACTCAGGAGGCTGAGGCAGGAGGATCGCTTAAGCCCATGAGTTTGAGGTTGCAATGAGCTATGATGATGTCACTGTACTCTACCTAGAGTCATAGAGCAAGACTGTCTCCAAAAAAAAAAAAAAAAAAGTAGGTGGCATTTTGATAGATGGGGATTCTTATGAAAAGATGAAGTGTTTTAGGTAGAGGATAACATGAGCAAAGAGGGAAAGCCTGAGTATAGCACAGAATTTTTTTTCAGAGACAACTGCACTTGAAATGTATAATGTATAATGACAGGTATGATCATAGTGTGAAGGGTCTTCAGTGTTAGGCTAAGTATTTAAATAGGTTTAGGAGAGTGAGTTCAAAGTTTCCCTATAACAATTCAAATTACTTTAGTGATTCCTTAATCTTTTCTTGAAACTTTTCTATTATGTATATTTTCTAAAGGAATCATGGAAAATTAGTGATTTCTCCTTCCCACAAGGAACAAAAAATAAAATCTTGAACACTAAGTAAGCATGCTGATGGTGGAGAAGGCAGAATCTCAATAAGCCTAGTACTGTATCCTATACTTCGGGGAATATGTAAGGCTTAAAACAGACTTGTGGGCAAATCCCAATAGTCAGAATAGCTGGAACAAGATTAGGGGAAAAATAATAGCATTTATTAAGCTCCTAGCACCAGGCACTGGGCCAAGAGATTTACATATAGTATCCTTGTTCCACCAAAGAATCCCATTTAGAATTAGGGAAACTGAAGCTCAGAGAGGTCAAATAAATTGCTCAAAGTTAATAGGCTAGTAAGGTCAGCTAGTAACATGTAGAGAGCAGTTTTGAATCCAGGCCTGTTTGATCTCCTGTTTTTCCCATTTTTTATTTTTACTTGTTTTTACAGTTCTAAGGAAGCTAGAATGGTAGGATCATGATGCATGTGTCAATGAAAGGGGCTGAATATTTAATATAGGGGCTTGTCTGGGCTGGAAAAAAATTAGGCTGAAACATTCAAATATGGCCTTACAATGGCTTAAGAGATCGAGACCAAGACAGATTGAGTTTATAGCTGCTGCTTTTTTTTTTTTTTTTTTTTTTTTTTTTAAATAGACAGAGTCTTACTCTGTCACCCAGGCTGGAGTGCAATGGTGAGATCATAGCTCACCGTATCCTCAAATGCCCGGGCTTTAAGTGATCCTCCTGCCTCAGGCTCTTGGGTAGCTGAGACTAAGGTGCACACCACCATGCCTGGCTAATTTTTTTATAGAGATGGGTCTTGTTAAGTGTAACAAGGTTTAAGACCCAGGATGGTCTTGAACTCCTGGCCTCAAGCGATCCTCCCACTTTGGCCTCCCACAGTGTTGAGATTACAGGCATGCACCACTGTTCCTGGCCCTAGGGCTTCTTCTTGATTCAGTTTGAACAATGATCATAACATAGATCTAATTTAGGAACACTAAGGGAGCAAAATTGCAGTTTTAATTTGTAAACTAGAGAGTAAACTCCAAGAGAATAAGGACATTTGTTTGTAATCATTGTATTTGAAGTCCTGAGAACAGTGATGGGCACATGGTAGACACTCTAAACTTTTGTTGAAATAATGAAAAGTTATATAAGAGGTATTCTCATTTGAATATCCTTGAAGGCTCTGAAATAAAGACAGCAGAGGAATAAGTTTACAAACCATTCAAGAAGTTAGGATATTTTCTTTAACCCTCAACCCCAAGGAAACAATAACAACAAAGAAACGCCACCACCAAAACAACAAACAAAACAGTAGTAAAACATTAGCATGATTTTACAAAGGTAGATGAAAGAATGAAAAGATGCTTTTGCATTATTTATATCATCTCTGTGGATACTCAAATTTCAATGAGATGGAATCCAGAATTTTGACCTAGTGTTTTAATATTTCAAACTGCTGTAAGCAGTGTATCCAATGATTGCTTTTGGAAAAGCAAATGGTTATCTAATCCAAGTACTCTAAAAAAAATTTTTTCTTTATTATAGCTGGCTAGTAATGGAATGAAAACCTCAAACTGGTTAACTCAAAGAGTAACAGAGTATACTTACAAAAGTATTTTTCTAATTTCGATACTATGTTTCTATTAGAACTCACCTTTGCATGTCTTTACAACAGCAAAAAGGGTATTAAGAAAAAAAACACCTTTGGAAGACAGCAAGCCACTCCACAGAAACACTTTTAAAAAGAATAAAAACAAGTTCCATGGACTTTCCCTTTCTATTTTTCACGAGCTTTTCTAATATTTCTTCGATAGGACCAATGAATAACTGCCACTTAACACACAATATCTTCTTTCAGATATGTACTTAATATATCACTTTCTTCTACACAGACAGTTCTTCAAGCTGCTCAAGTCTTTCAGCTACAGCAATTTTTCTTATTTCTATTATACTGCATTTCTTACATGGAATATCATAAAGACCAATTTAATAAACTCCTTTGTTTTCCAAAGACAATTTCCAAAAGGCAGTACTACTGTATCTCAATCAATATCTTAACATCATTTTCTTTTTTTCCATTTAGTTCTACAATCTTTCCATTCTTCAATAATTCCTAATACTACAGTTTGTCAGGTGACCATATCACATTAAAATACAAGATAGTGAATATTTTCTTTCACCAATTAATTAATACTTACTTGGGGCAGTCTACATATCCCTAACGTTCTATTAATAACAACACAGACATTTTGTCTTGTCTTTTCAGTCAACTACTGCAGCAATTTTGTGGTCTTTCAAAAGATAACTCATAATTAATTTTAAGGTCTTACACTGATTTCTAAAAAACTGTCTACAGAAGGTTAAAACACATTTATTTTTCTTTAGTGCAACATTTGGTTTAAAACAGATTTTCTAATGAACTCTAAACCAAACGGCTTCTTGAACTAGAACTAAAATAAGTGCAGATTTGGAGGCTAGATTAATAATCCAAAAGGAAAAAATACATGCACCTTATTATTTTAAAAATTCTTGAAAGACATTAGTTTTAGGTTCACTTGATAGATAACCTAAAATTACTAAAATGGTTAAGATTTCACAAAATAAGCTCCAAATAGAGTGGTTCCTTCAGTTCACAGACCCCTCCCCCCAAGTAATGTGTTACTGCATTGCCAATAGAAGATAAAGAATCAAAACTGTGGAGTTTTTATTACCACCTCACATATAGTTTCTTATACAAAAATGAAAACACAGGAAAACAGAAAGTTCTTTCTTATTGATTTTCAGTCCTTTGTGAGCCAGTTTTTTACTGTATTTAAATCTGAGCTGAGTCTCATACCCCTTGCATCATGCTTTAAACCCACAAAGAACAGATATTATTTTTAAATCAGTGCTGAATTTAATTACCAAAAGGGAAAAATGTACCCAAATACAACTTTCACAAATGCTACATGTAAGCTACACGTAAGAATTTTTAAGGCTTGAGGAAGTTGTTTTGAGGCCCAGGACAAAACCTGTAGCCCAAAATCAATGGATCTAAGAATTTAGGGTATCAATTATATTAGGTAAGGTAACAACAAATTTGAGTACTTCAGTATGATACTTTCACTCTGATAAGATAAAAATGCCCCATAATTTATGTAAAATATTCAGTCCTCTAATAAACCACCTCCTTAACAGAGTTCCTGTTGCACGTCAAGGTAGAGAGCATTATACCTCACTCAGTCAAGGTTGGACGTGAGAAGGGGGACAATTCATGAGTCACAACAAAATATGTCATCTTGTGGAGACGAGTAGAGAATTTTAACAATGGGGTTCGAATTCTTTGAAGAAAGCATGAAAGAAAACTCTGTTGGGGAGGAAATTTTCCATCTTACACATGGAAACTTACACGTGGAAATTGCAGGCTAGTGATGAGCACAACTTAGTGGAATAACCTAACTCTTCCCAGAAAACACAGTCCCAAAGCTGTAAGATGCGATCTCTACGAATGGTACCAGGCACCACCTTTTCAAGCAGTGGAAGGAGTTTGGACACCCCCAAACCATCCCCTTCCCCCTCTACAGGAAGTGAGTATGTTTCCCCCTCCCCCATGACGGCCTCCCCCCCAACCGGAAGTGAGGCGCCCCCATTCAGTCGGCCTCAAACCGAGACAAACCAGTAACAGCACCAGCGAAAGAGGGATGATCTTCAAGGGGTGAACGGCATCTCGA
Organism: Cheirogaleus medius; assembly: GCA_008086735.1. NCBI lineage: Eukaryota > Metazoa > Chordata > Mammalia > Primates > Cheirogaleidae > Cheirogaleus > Cheirogaleus medius. The sequence continues at coordinate 978,811 of VBSM01001118.1, forward strand.
CCGTGGCCGCCCCCAAGCTCGCCTCGCTTACTGACCTGCGGACGACAGGGGCAGGCAGGGTGCGGGCCTAAAGCAAGCCCCCTGCACAGAGGACAATTCCCTCGGTCCCTCTATATCGTCTTCGCTCTCGGGCTCGTCGTCTCACAGCTTGACAGAAATTCCTCCGCAGCACTTCATTTTCACGTCCTTTCTTTCTCTTTACCCAGTCGCTTAGCCACTTTCCCATAGGTAACTTCTCTCATCGCAGTAACATTTAAAGTCGTTCCGGTGTGGATAAGGATGAATATTATTCCCAGTACCTTCAGGAAAATGAAGGGATTACTTTGCCCCAGTGCGGCGAAGGACTACGTGATTACGCGAGGGTAGACTTATTTTCGTGGAGGTTTCTGGGAGATGTAGTTTTCTTTTTCACTGCTAACGCCCACAGAAAGAGGTAGGACTTAAACTGGTAATTACTATACACTGGCGTCCTTGAAAATACGTATTCCGCGTTCAACGACGGCTCGACACCCAAGTAGGCCAAGACATCCTTGCCCTTTTCCTCCGGCGTTTGGTCAAGCCCCCTTTTCCCTCCCGCGGGCCCGCGGTCCTGGTCGCCCCGCCCTCTCGCTTTGGCCCCGCCCCTCAACCAATCAGGCGCCCTCTAGGTCTCGTCTTCCGCGGAGAGGCGGGGCCTCGTGCGACTCCTCCCGCGGGGCGGAGAGAGGCGTGGGAGGGGGCCGAGGTCTCGTGCGCGCGCGCGCGTGCTCTCTCGTCCGGGAGCGCGGCGGCCGGTGCGCGCGCGGAGGGGCGGCGCGCGGGGCTGGGAGAAGGCGGGCAGGCTGGTGGGCCGGGCGGGCGGCGGGCGGCCGGCGGCCGGGAGCGCGCGGTGGACTTGGCGGCGAGTAGTTGGTTGTTGTTAGTCAGTGTCAGTTGCTCGGCGGCGGTGGCTTTAGTCACCAGGAAGGGGACAGGACAGGCGGCGGCGGTGGTCACCGCGGCGGCGTGGGCGCCCCTCAGGTAACAGGGGCACGGCTGCGGCGTCCCCTCCATTCCCCTCTCCTCTCGCGCGGGGTTGTGGGACCGGGGTCGCCGCGGGGCTAGCGCGCTGACCGGGGAATCCCGGCGGGGCGGCGGCGCGCCGGGGCCGGGCGGCCAGCGCGTCCTGCTCTGCGCTGGCTCCCGTGCCGGCCACACGCGCGACCCGCCCGCGCCGCGCGCCCGGTCGCGCCCCCCGCCGCCCTGCCCCTCCCTCGGCGGCGGCCCCGGTGCGCGGCGCCCCCCAGAGGAAGCAAAGTTGGGACCTGGCGGGAGGGACGCCCCCGGGCGCGGCTGCGAGGCTGCAGGGAAGAGTGGAGCCCGGAGGACCTGGACGCGGGGCGGCGGGGCAGGAGGGGCTTCTCTCGCCCTGCGGAGTCTGCACGGTCGTCCCGCGCCCGAGCCGGGCAGGATCCATGCGTCCTCGCCAGCAGTTCAGGACGGAACCTGGCGGCTCGCTGCCTGCCCACTTCGCGCTGCGGCTGGTGAGCCCCTGACGTGCGGGCTTGCTTGATTGTTCGCGTGTTTTGGGTGGTTGGGCTGGTCAGTGTGTTTCTTCTTTGCCCTTTGACTCCTCGGTTCTTCAAACTTTTCTTTCCTCCCTCGGTGGGGGCTTGCCTTCTTAACCGCGTCTCCCCTCCCCCCTCATGGCATGCACCATCCGTCTCAGGGCTTGATTTCATTTTTTCCTCCTTTGACTATGTTAAAGACTGCTGAGAGCAATGAGAAAGAGCCCTCCGCCCTTTAAATGTTACTTTTTGCAATCAGTTTTTTAAAGATTCAAGTTCAGGAATTTGAGAGCCTTGGAATGGAGTTATTGGAGGGCTGGCGTTGAGGGGGTAGTGAAGAGTTAGAGGAAAACTATGATTTCATCTTTATTGGCCTTGCTATAGAAAACCTAATACATTTCTCTTCTGTCTCTGTTGAATGTGGTAAGATTACACATTGAATTAAATACTTGGAGACTTACATAAAAGACTATTTTTAGGTCATTGGATGATGTACATGAACAGCTTTTCACCTGAATTGGGATTGCCTTGAGGATTCTATTTTGGGGCCTACTTACTGATTTTTATTCAGCCACAGCGTCCTTTTTTTCCCTAATAAATGAAGTGATGTAGTAATGTGTGCACTCACAGAACCCATATTTGCTCTCTATAGTGTGGAATTGAAAAACGTGAATTATCCACAGGAGTAAAACTTTACATGAGCAATCTTGGATACACACTTCGTGATGGCTTCTCCCAGAGCATTTCTAGATAGCTCAATTCACTGACTACCCTAATTACTTTCTGACGTGCCTGGCACTTCTCTTTGGTGACCTGTTTAGTAAACTATAATGGCAGGTATAGTACATTTTCTTGGCTTCAAAGATGAGAGTTATAGCCTCAGCCCAGAGATTAACAGTTAATGGAAGCAGAATTCATACCATTGCTAGTGAGTTTTGGCTATGACCAACTCACAAACTATGTGAAAAAACAAACATCCCCTTTCCATAGCTGTCAGAAGGAAGAAGGGGAAATATTTTATCATGTCTTTATTTTGGAGACTCTAACATGGCTATATTATGTGGGAAAAAATGTCAAATTGTTTTCTCTAAGGCTTTTTAATGTGTGGTCCTCCTCCTCGTCACTCCTTGTTTAGGGGCTGAAATTTATGTTTGACTGGGTTCTCGGGTTGGAAGAGAAGTGCTTTGGTGAAAGGAAAAGATAAGATTGCTTTGAACTATTATGATACAATGGCTATTTGTTTTTTCCAGTGATAGTACAGAGAAATTTCCATGATAATGTTTGAACCTCATTAACATTCTGTCAGAATTTATTTTTAAGAGTCTACCCTGAGGCCCATAAAGAAATAATGCTACTTCATAACCGTTTTCTGACAATCACATTAAAAAATGTGTTCCTGGAATGTGTTATATATGTATGCATATAAACATTTATCTTTGTACATTTATGGTAATGTAAATATTTAAGTCTGAGAGCTTAAAAACTTTTATTTGCTTATTTGCATACATGTTTTTCAACATCTAACAGGGCCAACCATATTTGCCAAATAAGCATCAGCCATAAATTCATGCTTTGGCACATTTCATATAATAACTCTTCTGAATTGCTCCATGGTGAAGCATCATGAGATTAGCATTTGCTTCATGAGAGAGATTTGTTGTTGTTTTTAACTGTACTGATGTGCTGTTTAAGTGGAGCAGGTGCTGGGCTCTAGCTGTTTGTGTTGAAACCTGCCGAATCATACTCGTTTGTTGAATGGGCTGTTTAAGTAATTTAGGAACCAAACTGTGGCCCATGGCATGCCAAGTGTGAGTTCGAGGCTCCGTATCACTATTGCAAATCCCTGTTTTCACTGTAAGGGGCAGGTGTGTATGAACTTTATTTTCTTCTTTGCTGATCAAGATCTTCACTGTGATTCCTACACCCCCACCCTCCACCTTAGTCCTTTGATTACTAGAACTCTTGGTAAAGTCTAGGCTCCTTTGTGGCTGATTTGTTTTTCTTGGAGAACTAGAAATTCTAGTAACCTTCAGGAATAGGTCATTCACATTTGTTTGACAAATATTTGAGTGCCTTCTAAGTGCTAGGCTTGTGGCACTTAGGATGTGAGTATATATATATATAGAATGAGATCCTTTTGCCAGGAGCTAACAGTTGAGAGAATTACCAATAATTATAAAACAATATTACCATATTGATGTATGTCATATTGATGTATGACAGGTGTGTGCACAAGTTCGTATGGGTGGAAGTGAAGGCGGGGTTGCTGACTCAAACTTAGGGAGAGGTGTCTTGGAATGCATCTTTGTGGGTTACCTGAGCTAATCTTGAATAAAAGCTGTGAATTAACTAGGTTCAGAAAGAGGGAAAGTATATTTTACTGTCCACAAATGTCACAAATATAATTAAAATTTTTCTAGTAACCACATTTTATTTTTTATTTTTATTGTTTTTTTGAGACAGATTCTCACTTTTTGCCCAGGCTAGAGTGCCGTGGCGTCAGCCTAGCTCACAGCAACTTCAAACTCCTGGCTCAAGCAATCCTTCTGCCTCAGCCTCTTGAGTAGCTGGGACTACAGGCATGTGCCACCATGCCCAGCTAGTTTTTTCTATATATTTTTAGTTAGCCAATTAATTTCTTTCTATTTTTAGTAGAGACAAGGTCTGGTTCTTGCTCAGGCTGGTTTCGAACTCCTGACCTTGAGCGATCCTCCCACCTCGGCCTCCCAGAGTGCTAGGATTACAGGCATGAGCCACCGCGCCCGGCCTAGTAACCACATTTTAAAAAGTAAAATGTGAATTTAATTTTAATAATGTAACTTAATCCAATATATCCAAAATATTATCATTTCAACATGCAATCGATATAAAAGGTTTGATGTATTTGACATTCTGTTTTTCATACTGTCTTCAGAATCTGGTGTGTAATTTACACTTATAGCACGTCTCGCTTTCAGCTAGCCTCATTCATATACTCAGTAGCCACACTGCAGCTTTAGAACAGGAGCAGATGAAGTGATAAGAAGCCAGATCACCGATTGCCTGTAAACCAAGCTAAGAAGAAAAAATTGAGCTATGCCGTGATGGGATCAGATTTGTGTTTTAGACCTATCATTTTGACAGTAAAGTGAATGTTGGATTAGAGCGGGGCAAAACTGAAAGCAAAGACCAGTTACGAAGCTATTCTGTTGAGAAATAATGAGGAATGTAGAGAAGGGAATAGCTATTAATATAGGAGAGATTTAGAAAGTATTACCAACAGGATAGAATAAATAATCAGATTACAGAATTGAACAAAATTGAAGATTTAGGATGATTCCCACATATCTGTTGTGAGCTGTTAGATGGTTTGGGCAAGCAGTTGAAGAGAAGCCAACCATCTGTGCCAGATGGACCAAAGATGAAAAAAGGAAACTATGAGAGATTTGTCACGGAAGCTGAGGGAGAATATTTCAAGGGCTAGGAATGGTTAACACTGAATCCTGGCCTGGAAAGGACAAGTGAGATAAGGACTGAATAAAGTCTCTGAGACTTGGTGATTAAGATGTCTTTTTTAACTTTAGCTAGAGCAGTTAGCTACATTGTAATGCGTTGAGCGGGGTTGAAGAGTGAATGACAGCTAGAAGTGTAGCTAATTGAGAGGGATACAGTGTTTTCAACACAGGACTTTGAAGGAAAGAGTGTAAGTAGAGCGAGATGATCAGGAATTAGAAAAGTTTACCTTTAAAAAACAAAATCTTGGGCATGTTTATGTGCGACTGGAAAGAACCAGTGGAGAGAAGAAATTGAAGAAGAAAGTATATGTGTGTGTGTATGGTGGGGTTGGGGGAGTGGATGGTAGATGGAGGCAAGGATTTGGAGACAATAGAGATAAGATCCTAGACCTAGGTAGAACAGCTGGCCTTGAGTAGAAGGTCATCTTACTTTTCCAGGGAGCAGAGAGGAAGGAGATAAAGATGGGTGGTAGTGTAAATAAGTTTATACTGACAGAGACAGGAAGGAGAAGGAGTTGATGACTGTCTTCTGTCATTTTTGGTCATCTACTAAGAGTGAAGGGAAGGTGGTGGAATAGGGATTCTTAAAAATAGTGTGATTTTATAACAGCTTCCAAGGGAATGTGAGAGAGGGAGGCAAATGGACACATGACCAGGAAATTGAAGAAAGATAGTTAGGCAGCCTTGAGCACCTGTTGGTTGTACACTTTGGATTTGTAGTGGTACCAATTTGGTTTGATTTTTCTCTAGCAGTGAGTGAGTAGTCTGAGTATATCTGAAGAAACTATTTAACACAAGAACCCTATGAGATAGATGGACATCTAGAGTTAAAATCCTGGTAGTTCAGTTCCACAACCCAGGCTGCTACCTGCTGCTTTGCAGATTTCTGGTAGTGATACCTGAAGGACAATTGAGAGAATTAATGATGTTGAGAATTGTGACTCTAACTGAAGAACTGTGGAGTCCAAGCTGGATCATGAGCAGAAAGCCTCAAAGGGGTGATCCAATTGGGAGTAAATGAAGAGCATGAAAGGCTAGAGGTGTGACTCTGAAGACCTGGCTAGTAAGGAGGGAGTAAAAATAATAGCCCCTGTTTATGGAGTATCTACTATGTCCCTTATTCCAATTCTAACACTGACTCTACAATGTGTTGTTATCCTTGTTTTCTTCCCTTTGTTATTCTCAGTCAGATGAAACTGAGGATTAGAGAGGTTAAATAACATGTCCAGAGAGACACACTGTCAAGTGATGGAACCAGGATTCAAAGCCCTTTCTTTCTAATCCAAACTATATTCTTCTTGTCAGGGGGTAAGATAGAAAATACAGTAATGAAGGGAAGTGGCTGAAAGACACTGAGATATTTAATTTAGGATTTCAGAGATGTATCATTCATTCAACAAATGTTTATTCAGCATCAGGTATGTGCCAGACATTGTTGTAGATGCAGAGGTTATAGTGGTGAACCAAACAGACAAAAATCTGTTATTGTTATAGCATAGTAGAAGGCGATGGTGCTGTAGAGAAAAATAAAACAGTGCAAGTGGAACAGGAATGCAAATGGCTGTGTACATTCTTAAAGATGATATCTGGGACAGACTTGGTGAGAGTAAAGACTTGAAGGAGATAAGGGAGCACAGAGGGTAGAAAAAACATTTTGCATAGGCCCAGAAGCAGAAATATGCTTGGTGTATTCCCAGAATTCTAGGAGGCCAGTGTGCCTGGACTGGAGTGAATAGAAGAAGAGTAGAACAAGGTCAAGTAAGAGAGATAACTGGGTTCAAAACACATAGAGCCTGTAGGCCATTGCAAGGACTTGGGTTTTTACTTTGTGAGATGGGAACCATTATAGGGTTTTGAGCAAAGGAGTGACTTGATCAGATTTATGCTTTTAAAAACTTTACCATGGCTACTGGGTTGAAAGTAGTCTAAGGAGGTTTTAAAAGTAGAAGTAAAAAGACCAGTTGTAGCTTGATTGATGTGGTGACGTCAAAAGAAAAAAAAATCCAGTTGCGAGATGTAGTGTCTTGGACCAGGGAAATGGTAAGAAGTGATTGAATCTGGATATTTTTTAACTTTTTATTTTGAAATAATTTTAGATTTACAGAAGATTTGCACAGATTGTACATAGAGTCCCTTTATACTAGTGTTTCTCAACTGCAGCACTATTGACATTTTGGACTGGATAATCCTTTGTTGTGGAGGTTGTCTTGTACATCATAGGATGTTAAGCAGCATCCCTGGCCTCTATCTGCTAGAGGCCTGTACCACCCCCTCAGTTGTAACAATCAGAAATGTCTCCAGACATTACCAAATGCCCCTGGGGGCAAAATTGCTCCATTAAGAACTCCTGCTATGTATCCTACACTTTGCTTCCTCTAATGTTAACATCTTAACACCTTTCCTACCGCATAGAAATCTGTAAGACATACACCTGGGACTACAAGTTTTTGGGCAAACTGCACGTTATTTAACTCATCATAACTACAGTGAAAAACGAGAAAACTCATGAGCGGTCCTTAACAGATGACGCGCGAAACAGGAGAAAACTCGTGAGTGGTCCTTAAGGTGTTAACATAACCATGGTACACTTACCAAGCTATGAATTTAATATTGGTATCATGCTTCTACCAAACCTCAGACTTCATTTGTATTTTACCGGTTTTTCTACTAATATCATTTTTCCATTCTCTTCTCCAAGCCAGGATACAATATTGCTTTAGTTGTCAGTTGTTTCTTCCAATGCATGATGGTTTCTTGGTCTTTACTTATCTTTTATGACCTTGACACTTTTAAAGAGTACTGGTCAAGTTTTGTGTAGAATGTTCCTCAATTTAGGTTTGTCTGATGTTTTCTCATGATTAGACTGGGGTTATGGATTTGGGGGGAAAATATCACAGAAATGAAGTGCCTTTCTTATCTATAAGAAGTACATGATATCAAATAACTTATCACTTGTGATCACTTTGTTAAGGTGGTTTCTGCAGGGTTTCTCCACTGTAAAGTGACAATTTTTCCCTTTCCTTTATACATTCACTAGAAGCAAGTTACTAAGTTTAACCCACACTCAAGGGGAGGAAAAATAAATTTCACTTCCTGGAGGGGAGAATACAAAGAATTTGTGGACATATATTAAAACCACCACAGTAATTGGCAAATATTTGCAGGGAGATACTTCGAGGCTTTGCCAGTATCCTGTTTCTGCCTACTAATTTTAGCATTCATTAGTAGATCTTGTCTGCAGCAATTATTGCAATGATGTTCTGAAGGCACTTTTTATTTTCCACATTCTTTCTACATTTATTAACTGGAATTCTGTAAGGAAGGTTTGTACCTTCTCATCTATGTAATCATTTATATCAGTTCAAATCCGTAGATATTTATTCTTAGACATACAATTCAATGCTGTCATTATTTATTTTGTTGCTCAAATTATTCCAGCTTTGGGTATAGGGAACTCTTTTGGATTTACTTCTGTGTTCTTCTGGCCTGCTCCTATTCTTGTGTGTGTGTGTGTGTGTGTGTGTGTGTATGTGTGTATGTATGTGCATGCACACTTCTTTACTTGCAGGCACTACTAGATGCTTCAGGTTCATCTTATATTTCTCCTGCCCCAGTCCTAGAATCAGTCATTTCTGTAAGGAGCACCAGTTCCTGGATCTGGATGCCAGGTGTGCTCATTGCTACTGGAGTGCCACTATTCCTAGGCTCTCTCAGTGGACACAGCTAGGAAATATCTGTGTGTATACTAATCCATGTATCTACATATGATTTTGTAAATCGGTATTTCTGTATATAAAAAACAAATGCATTCATACTGATATCTGTGACTCTCATTGGATACGCTTTGATCCAAATAGTTTGCTGATAGATTGGATATGGAACGTGAAAAGAGAGGAGTCTCCAAAGTTTTTGGCTTGAGCAACTGGAAGGGTGGATTTTTCATTAACAAAGATGGGGAAGACTTCAGGACAGAGCAGAGCAGGGTTCTGGGGAGAGTTCAGGAGTTCTGTTCTAGACTAAGTTTTTGAGATTTCTAATAGACATGCTAATAGAGATGTCAAGTCAGCAATTGAATATATGAGTCAAGAGTTCAGAGAAGAATGGTCCAGGCTGGATACATTTGGGAGTTGTCAATGTAGATTAGATCACCTGAGAAGGAATGAGTATAACTAGAGAAGAGAAGAGGTTCAAGGACTGGACCCATGGGGCATTCCAGTCAGAGATAAGGTGGAGCAGTTCTGCATAATGATAAGGGCTGGGATATGCTTATAGGGTGGATTTCATATCCATCATTAATAAACATTTATTTAACACCTATTATTTGCAAGACACCAAGCTGTGTTGGGTTAACATTGCTCCCTTCCTCCATAAACTTATAATGTAGGATGAGATAAATTACAGACTTAAAAGGAGAATAGCAGTAGAAGGCAAATACTAGATAATGGTGAAGCTATAAAGTGCTAGTAAAGCTTGTTAGAGGATTTGGACGTAAGCAGTGAACTCGTATGTGCCAGCTACATTTAAACACCGGTGTAAGCATGTGTCAGTCAAGAAACCTGTCAAGGTTTTATGCACACACTAGTAATTATCAACCAGCAGAAGTTTCTCCATATTTTGACCTTGGTTTCTTAGGTTGTTTCTGCTCTTGTCCCCTTTCATTATGAGGTCTTGGGTTGCTAATTGTGCCTGTGGTCATTGGCCATCAATTAAGCCACTCAATGAACTGGTTAGGAGTGTTTCTGCTGCACCTGACTTTTTAACTTTTGGCTGTCTGCCACCATTCACAATCAATAGGATTTGACTTAAGGCTACATACAATCAGATGTTTCTGTGTAAAATCAAGCATTGGTAGCCTTATCATCTTCCCATGAATGTATGTGTGTGTGTCTGTCTGTCTGTCTCTCTCTACATATATATATATATGTGTGTGTGTGTGTGTGTGTGTATATATATATATATTGTTTTTACTGCTTTTTTTCACAGGTGGTCCTAGACATTCACATTTATCATTTGGTTTTTAAAGTCAAACACAAAATACAATTTTAGAATTTTAAAAGTAATTTAAACATGTAGCTTAGTAAACCAAGCTTTTAGTAAAACATTTTAATTTTAACTCCTTTGCACCAAAAATGAGTAGGCTTTCACTGCCAGCTGATAAGAGATGGTGATATAGCATGAGGCAGGCAAATAGCACCTATCTAGAAATTATTTAGGTGTCAGTCACCCTTTAGGAACTGTAAGAAAAATAAGGGGTTTATCTACTTTGTAGGATAGAAGCAGATAATTGCAGGATTCCATTCTCAGGTCTACCACTGAATGGTTGATAAACCTGTTATCCATTTTTATGTACCACTGTGTTGTATTATTAGTTGTGAGGAATCCGAGCTTATTTATATGCTGAATGGAAAGAGTAGTGCAAAGACTATGTCTTAGTAGCATTGTCCCTACAAGTAGTGGATACTTAAATGTTTGTTGAATGAAGGAATTACCTATGCTTCTTGACCCTTATAAAATATTAATAAAACATGAATATTTATTTAGCTTGTTCAAGAAAGCTTAAGATATTAAAAACTTTAGTTGTCTAAGTCAAAGTTAGGGCAAAATAAAGTAAATCTGTATTGTAACATCCTCATTTTAGGCTAAGCCAGACAAATAATACTGCTCTGTGAAAACATGATCACTATCTTTCAAGTAGCTCATAAACCTATACCCTCCAGGCATAGGCAAGAATTTTCTAGTTCAGAAGTCAAACTGTTTGAATCCTGTCTCAGTTACTTACTAGCCATGTGACTTTAAGTTAGTTTTTAAACTATGCTTCAGTTTCCTTATGTATAAAATGGAGATAATACTTGTACCTACTTTACAGAGTTGTCAGATGAAATTTAGAATATATGAGGACATAAGTATTTGACATACAAGTGTTCAATTAATTTTAACTGTTATTCTGAAAATGCTGAGAGACTATTAATAGTATCTTAACATTAAAGTTTTTTATTTTCTAAAAAATCATGTATGCTGAGTGTTAAAGGAAAAGAAACTCCTTTGTGAATAAGAAAAAAACACTGACAGAAGGTATACCAGTGTACTCATGATGATGTATTGGGACTATGAATAATGGGTTTTCTATTTTTTGCCATCTCCATTTTTTTCTCTATTTGTTTAACATATTCTTATTAAATGCTTAATGATAAGCCAGACACTGGACATTCATGAGCATATTACTTTCTGAGGGTAAGCATAACATGGTGATTAAGAGTGGATTCTGGACCCAGACTGCCTGGAGTTAAATCTTATCTCTGCTGCTTACTAGCTGTGTGACCTTGGGAAAATTATTTTCTTTATCTGTGTCTCAGTTTTCTCATCTATAAAATGGGGATAATGATAGCACCTATCTCAGAGAGTTTTTAATGGGTTAATATTTGAAAAGAACTTAGAATAATGCCTGAGGCGTAGTATCACATTTGTTAAATAATATTGAAGGAGGGCAGAAATATTTTTTAAAAATGAAAGATTTTAGTTCTTCAGTGTATGTACAGTTTAATCCACATTAGGGTGATAGGAGTACTTTTCATTGTTTAGAGTTAGGATCCCCCTTAATTTTCAAAGTAGATTTAGTTACTTTTGTTATTACAACAGAAGATGCCATGGTATAACTCTTAAATATTTTGGAAAAATGAGTTGAATATTTCAAATGCTGAAAACTACCTTCTTTTCAGGTGCACAACAGTATGTATGGGTTTTATTTGAGTATGAAGCAGGTGTAATTGTGGGAGTTTGTGTGAAAGAAGACTTAAGGCAGGCGTCCTCAAACTACGGCCCGCAGCCACATGCGGGTGTTTTTGCCCGTTTGTTTTTTTAATTCAAAATAAGATATGTGCAACGTGCACAGGAATTTGTTCAAAGTTTTTTTTTAAACTAGTCTGGCGCTCCAGCGGTCTGAGGGGCAGTGAACTGACCCCCTGTTTAAAAAGTTTGAAGACCCCTGATTTAAGGCCTTGGAAAAGTAGTAGAAAGTATTTTACTAATGCCAGTTCTTTCTTTGACTTGAAAAGTTGTTTTGCAGTAGTATGCCTAGACTAATTTTCATCATTTGCCTTTTGGGGACTGTGTGCATCCACAATTCTAAACCTCACAATTAAATATTTCAATTAAACAGCAAGATTTTAATACAGCTGTTGGCCCTGAAATTAAAAGAGCTTGTTGGTTTCTAGATTCAATGAGGAAGTCAGTATAATCTAAGAGTGATGAGAGAGAGAGAGGAGAAACCTGTAGTTTGATAACCTTTTTTCTTCAATGCAGTGTAGGAGCAAATTTAAATGGTTTCGTATACTCTTTTCCATACAAATGCAGCTTGTGGAATGGTAGCATCAGTGAATATGTAAATCACACCATCAGCAGCATAGAAATAATTTACAGATACAGTAGTTTCTAAGTTAGGGAGTTAAACTGAATTCTTTAATTATTGACTTTGATTTTATTTCACATTTTAAAATTAAACATATACAAATAAAATTTGAATCTTGTTACAAATGCAACTTGTGGTTTTATTGTCGGATTTGCATTCCAAATGTCTAGCAAAAAATCTTGTCATCTAGGAAAGAATATGTTTAGTATTCCTTTGTAAAAGGCAACTACAGGGCTTTACAAATGTGTGAATGCTGATCCTCTCTTATCTCCTATTGGCCCACATGATCTGGACTTTTACAGACTTGCTGTCTGACTTCTGCTGTACAAAATGACTTCCTTCTAATTTTCTCTGCCATTTTTGGTAGAAGATCTGAAGTGGAGAGTTTGCTATTACATATTATACCACACATCTTTAAAAAATTAATAGCTTTTGTAATAGGAAAAAAGTTCATTTTTATCATAGAAAAATTAGAAAAGTATAGAGTAAGAATAGAGGAGAAAATCTGTCATTCTACCATCCAGAGGTATCTAATGTTAATAATTTAGTGTTCACCCAGTCTTTTTGTGTGTATGTCCATCTTTAAAATATCTAATTGACCTCAAAATATATATAGTAGGGATACAGTGTATGTATGTATCAGTTATAATCAGTACAGTGAACTGGTCACACTGTGAGAGGCTTGCAGGAGCTGAGATGGCTGAGGAGATAGCAGATTGATGCTCACTGCAGGAGGTGCTTTTTATTTAGAGAAATTGTTTTTTTACATATTGCTAAATTACATTTGATAAATCAAATGCATATTTGAAGCAGCACCACCTTTTAGTAATCTGATAGCCTTTTTTTTCCTGATAATATATCATGGACTTTTCTCATATCATTAAAAAATCCTACCTCCTCTCCGCTCCATGACCACTTTCTGATATATTGAGAACTGGCAATCATAAAGGATAATTAGTAGAGTAGACCCTTGATAGTCTCAAAGAATATGCTCTACTCTCTTGGGCATATTTTACAGCACTGCTGTCCAATAGAAATAATGTAAGCCACATACATAATTTAAAATTTTCTAGTAGCCACCTTTTCAAAAGTACAAAGGAACAGGCGAAGTTAATTTTAATGATATATTTTATTTAATTCAGTATGTTATTGCAACATGTAATCATTATTTTTTGAAATGTTTTATGTTCTTTTTTTTCTTACTAAGTCTTCTAAATCCAATGTATATTTTCCAATTAAAGCACATCTCAATTCAAACTAGCCACATTTCAAGTGCTCAGTAGCAATGTGTGGCTACTATTAGCACAGTCCTAGAACATAATTTTCCCCCTAAGGTGAAATGAAGTATCACTTTGCAGGTACATTGGTGGGGTATATGAGAAGAAAACAGCAAAGCCAAGTTACACTGTGAATGCTGAGCACTGATTTTTGTGTCTCATGACATTTTAAACCTTTTCCTCAATAAAATTACATATTTCTGTATTTATGAAACTTCATATCACACAACAGTGTTAAATTTGTAGTTGCCTACTGGATATACTATTTGTAGTAACTCTCAGAATAGTCAGTAAGATCAATGCTGCTTTCCACGGATTTTAGGTAACTAAGTGTTTGCGAGTACAGCTATGTTTTAAGACCTGAGGATAAATACATGTTATCATTTCTTGGAGAGAATACCTTTAGGAACAAGTAATTAACACACGCATATATTACATATGAATATCTAAATTATAGATAACACACATTTATCATAATCCTTATCACACTTAAACAGTAGCAATTAAAATTATTTTCTTTTTAAAATGAGTTTGTGGCATTATAAGAAATATGTGGCATGGATCATAAAGATCCCTAAGGTTAATGATCTAAACTGTATATATATTTATTATACAGTAGAGTATTGAACAAGCTTTGCTTTTAATTTAGTCTATAGTCATGTGAAAAAATTTTCTTAATATCTCTAAGCTTTATTTTGTTCTGTAAGATGGAAATAATCCTGTCCTTTTAAAATATGGTTTTGATTATCAAATGAGATGAATGGAAACTAAAGGGATGTGTGTTATTCATCTTTATGTCCACAGAATTTAGTATAGGGTCTGACTTATGGAAACCCAATAAATATTGAATTCGAAGACCAAGTATATGTAAAAGAACCTAAACTAAGTATGCCAGTGAAAGCTGTTATTATGTTTACTTGATTTTTACTATTTCTTATTTAAATTCTTTACTGGAATATGATGACTCATTGATCTGCCCATAAATCAATAAGTAGGATATCCTATAATGATTATAATTTGACTTACCATTAATATATTTTATTCATCAGATCATGGCTATAAATAAGTATATTTCTAAAAGTGTGTTATATTTAAAAGATGTTTAGAACTTAAATGTCTCTATTTCTATTTAAATAGTTAAAATCTTTTTGTTGGTACAGGGAGATAGACTTGGCTGCTTTCAATGTACCCAATCTTTATCAGCTTAAAAATCATATTTGAGAGGAAGAAAAAGATCATCAGAGGCTAAAATTGTGGAGGCAAAGTAGCAATATAGGAATTATAGGAATTTATAGGAATGTGGGCCTAATAACCAGAAAAGGCCCCAAATAAGAAAGGCTTTCTTGTTTCTATAGTGATGAGAGAAACTCCATATTTTTCTCTGCAAAGGATGCAGCACTACATAAATGCTTAGAGTGAAAGTAAAACAAAATCATAATGCAAGAGCAAATAATGTACACCCAGACCAGCATTTCAAAGTGATCTTCATAAAAACTGTAGCTTTTTGTAGCATCAGCTATGAGTTTCTGTAACTGCCCACTCACTGAGTCATCAGTAGCAATTGAATATTTGGATATTTCCCATTAGTTAGGGTATATATATATATACATATATATATGCTTATTTTTATCTCTCCTGAATGAAGTAAGCAAGTTTCACATAAAATAGCATATGCAGTGTGAAAGTCTGCTTTATTGTTTCCTGGGAGTAAATAAGGAACTTTAGGAAGCAGTTGAATGTTATCAGTGTAATAGGACACCATTAACTAAATGATACACTCTAGGAGTAGCTGGTACAGTTTTCTGTTTTTATTATATTCCTCTACTTCTACCTTAAAGCCTGTATCTTTCAATATTTAGTGACAGAAAGATAATCAGATTAAACTTGATTTTTTTTCTTTTTCTCCTCATGACAGTAAATATTAAAATTGTTAGTATGAGAAAATATAGCATGTATTATTAAAGGACGTATATGCAGTGACAATGTAGACCAGTTGGCCAAATGAGAAATGAGTGACTTATTGATTGAATGAAATGATTGGCCTTATTTAAAGGCAGAGAAGAAGGAACTTGCTTCTTTTCTTCCCTTGTTGATCTCCTTTTGTCCCTGATGGCTAGATATGCATTTTTAAGCAATTCTATTACTGAAAATCTTCTCCTAGTTTCTGTTCCATTCTGAACTTTACTGTTGTTTGTTGTGCTCAGGCACAAGGGAAAGAGGATGGAAATTTTGTTCTTTTTCTTTCATTCTGCAGCTCATATATCTTGTATCTGCTCATTCTTAGCATAGAAAATACTAATAATAATTGGTTAAAGTAAGATGTTCCTAATAACTACTTGTAATCTAGTTCTAAGTAATTTTTATTATTAGGTCTTAAAATTCCAATCCAAATCAGCAAAAGCTCCCTAGGAAAGTAAAACTGGCACCTTTAATATATACATACATTTTGGTAATTGTAGTTCATGCATTTGACAATATGCTCTGCGCTAATGTTTGTTTCTTTTATGTTAATGTCTGACTTACGAATAATCTGTGAAAAATAAAGATTTGTTAATGGCTGATTTGGGAATTTACTTGTGTTGAGTTTTTTAAGAAAAAGAAGAAATGTGATTTTAGTTACATAGGTACTATACTTCTCATTCACTTAATTATACTATGACTAGTGCAGATTGACTGTCATGGTGTCTGGTCCTTGGGTATCATTTCTAGGAAAATATTGAGAGAGCAAGAAGAATATATTCTTAATTTTTAGTGTTAAAATTGAATCACTACTTGAATTGGCAGCAAATTGAACTTTATTTAGGAGGAAAGGAAATAGTATGCATAGCAAAACCAGAGAAGAAAAAAATAGTTGCTCATTTATATGGTGATTATTTTGGAACTAGTAATTTGCAGTTTGAGGATATTGTGAACTGTTAATCTGTAAAACACATTTATTATAAATGAGTTACAGGGTATTATGAAAGCAGTTTTATAGTATCTAGTTGTAGTGGCTTAGAATGTGAGTTTTGAAAGTATAAGATTCTTTTCTTCTGACCTACTTTTTTTGAATTTAAACTTCCTGAGTTCATTCCATTTGTTGTATAATATAAGTGTTTTGTTGGAGCCAAATGCTATGTCAGTTATTCTGACATAAATAATAAACAAGATTATTTATTCTGTAATACTTGGAATATTAAGGACCAAATACTAAATCTGGTTTTAGATACAGTTTCTTTTTTTTTTTTTTTTTTTTTTT
>VBSM01001118.1:995850-1010357 GCA_008086735.1 Cheirogaleus medius
GGCCTCCCAGAGTGCTAGGATTACAGGCGTGAGCCACCGCGCCCGGCCTAGATACAGTTTCTTTAAAAATGTTTTTAATTAAACAAGTGATAGATAGATAATATTTCAGAAGAATTTTTCAATATATAGAAAATGACAAATTCTTCCTTCAGTATCTCTCCATTTACCTCCCAGCAGTAATCACTGCAGTCCGCTTGATATCTTTCCAAGCATTGTAGTGTGTGTGTGTATATAGTTTTATTTTGTGTTTGTATTTTTAACATATTGTATATGTTTTTCTGCATTCTACTTCCTACCCCTACCCTCAACTTACAATGGGGTTGTGTCCCGATAAACCCATCGTAAGTTAAAAATATTGTAAATTGAAAATACATTTAGTACAACTCATCTACTGAACATTATATCTTAGCCTAGCCTTCCTTAAATGTGCTCAGAATACTTACATTAGCCTACACTTGGGCAAAATCATCTGGCAACACAGTACACTGTAGGGTATTGGTTGTTTACCCTAGTGAACTCGTTACTGACTGAGAGCTGTGGCTCCTGCCACTGCTCAGCATTGTGAGAGACGATAGTATAACATATTGCTAGCCTGGGAGAAGATCAAAATTCAGAAGTATGGTTTCTACTGAATGCGTATCACTTTCACACCATTGTCAAGTAAAAAAATTGTAAGTTGAACCATTGGGGACCACCGTCTTTATGTCTTTCCATGTCAGTACTTGTATAGTTCTAACTTATTCTTTAACTGTTGTGTAGTATTCCATAGTATAGAATTATCATGGTTTATATTTATTCTTTTTTTTTTTTTGAAACAGTGTCTTGCTGTGTTACTTTGGAGTACAGTGGCATACAGTGGCAACATTATAGCTCACTGCAGCCTCAAACTCCTGGGCTCAAGCAATCCTACTGCCTCAGCCTCCCAAGTAGCTGGGACTACCAGCATGTGCCAACACACCTGGCTAATTTTTTAATTTTTTGTAGAGATGGAGTCTCGCTATGTTGCTTAGGCTGTTCTCAAACTCCTGGCCTCAAGCATTCCTTCTGCCTTGGTCTCTCAAAGTACTAGGACTACAGGCGTGAGCCACTGTGCCCTGCCTGTTTATGCCATTTTTAAAAAGAATTTCAAACAGTACTGTAGCAGTTGACCCCTTGTGTACAAGTTTAGCAGTGTCTTAATTTGGAAATGGAAAACATTTGGTTTCAAGTTTGTTTTCTAAGTAGTTAAAACACACTGAATTCTTTATCAAAACTGTGTGGGAGGAAGCAAAAATCAGTTAACTTTTAAAAATGCCTGATTATGTTGTACTGTTCTAGGTACATGATTTAATGCAACTGAAACCAAGTTATGGTTGCATTGCCGAGTTCCCACTTTGGGAAGAACAAAAATGATTGCAGTTTTTCTGCAGTGAGACAGGATGGCTAAAAGCATCTAGTATTTAGGCTATATGGATCCTCTTTGATGAATGAGACTAGAAAAGAAGACCTACCATGAGGGGAGGAACCCTGTGTTTTCCTGTTCAAGGTTAGACCCCCTCTACCTTCCATTGTGTGTAGTATGACACAGACATGAAGATGTATGGAGGAGTCCATAAATGACACGTATATGAGGCATGTCCATCTTTCGGCCATGAGTTGGAAATAACTCAGCAGTTAAGTCTACCGAGATTGCCTTGACTTGTATCGATATTAATAAATCTGTAATTCTGAGCAGTTAAACTCTTTGATAAATTATCAGAAATTTGAGTTGTTCTCTTGTTATGTTTTTACTTTCTTTTATAAGTGTTGTTCATTTTTTTTTTCATCTGGATTAACATTATCTAAGTTATTATCTAAGCTACCTAGGTAACTTTGGCCAAACTGTTCAAAACGAACAACTACAATGACTATTTTTTAGTGTGTCTCCCACCAGTGGTTCCTGTCTTTATTATTTCCATATTGAGGATGCTTGTTTTTATTTCAGCTTAGGAAACATTTTCTGAGTGCCTACTTTGTTGCAGGCCTAATGCTAGATGCTAGGGGCACAAAAATGAAGGAATTGCAGTCTGTGCCTTCCTGCATCTCAATGCTGAGAGAAGAATAAAGGACTATGTAAGAGAGTGTCAGTGTTACATGTCAAGTGCAATTGTAGGGGTAAATGTAGGACCATAATTTTGTACATTGGTATTAATTTGGCCATTCTGGGATTGAGGTGGTTTGTAGGCCAAGAGCTTAAAGTATCTCTAATGCATTATCATGCTTCACATTCTGGTATCACCGCTTTTGGAGAATCTGTGGGTGAATAACCAGATTTTAGTATGTGTGTGATATTCTTCCCTCCCTCGTAAAATTTCTTGGTCTGTGGACTGCTCTGTTGGAGCAAAGGACTATGAACCATCTTTGGCCTCAGCTTCCAAATGCTACTGGAAAAAGAACTCTCTTCCCATAATCATTAACTTTTTTGTTGTTGTTTGTTATCCTCTTTCCTTGTATTCGTTTGAACACTGATACTAACAATTTCAAGAGGCACCAGAATTTAGGGTCCTCTGCTAGTGATTTCTTTCCCCTTTTTTGGGATGGGAGACTATAAAAAGGTAAGTGATCCAAGCTTCTGAATCTTTGTCCTTTATACTTACTCTCCGTTTGGGTACTTGCTGGTGGTCATTGTTACCTTAGCCTGAGCCAGAAACAGTGCCATCTGGCCATATTGTTTTTCATTTCAAGTGGACAGTGGCTTTGGCAGCAGTGCAATAGTTTGGCCTGGTGTTCTCAAGTTGTAGTTAAAAAGGTTCCAGCATTTATGCCATACGGTGACCCTTTTCCCTTGTATCTCCTTTTTTTATTTTTTTCCTTGAATTTAGAATGGCGCCAGCATTCTTTTGCCTCATCTTTCTTTTCTTTTCTTCCTTTTCTTTCTTTCTTTCTTTTCAACTGAGTCTTGCTCTGTTGCCTAGGCTAGAGTGCCGTGGCATCAGCCCAGCTCACAGCAACCTCAAACTTCTGGGCTCAAGCGATCCTTCTGCCTCAGCCTCCCGAGTAGCTGTGACTACAGGCATGTGCCACCATGCCCGGCTAATTTTTTCTATATATTTTTAGTTGGCCAATTAATTTCTTTCTATTTTTAGTAGAGACAGGGTCTCTCGCTCTTGCTCAGGCTGGTCTCAAACTCCTGACCTCGAAAGATCCTTCCGCCTCGGCCTCCCAGAGTGCTAAGATTATAGGCATGAGCCCAGCCTGCCTCATATTTGAAGCTGACCTATATGTTTCTGTTCCACTAGAATTTAAGCTTCATGAGTAAGAGTGTATTCTAGCAGTTAGAATAGTGCCTAGTATATAGCAAACTTACACTAAATATTGTTGAATGAACGGTATGTGAACCACCCTACCCAGAGGACTGAGTGAATCTTTAATGCAGGGGTCTTGTTTCAGAGCAAGAGATTGCATTCCTATTCTTTATGTGAATTATGTTTATTCTGGGTAGCCCAGCAGTAGAACGACAGGTCTGGGCTGCCTCATAACCAGTATCATTTGCTAGTGTTACTAAGAATATTTCTGTTGGTGAGCTTACCCAGGTGTAAGGAGAGTCATAAATGAAGTCTTCTGGGCCTGTGGGGCTGGGGTACAAGGTCCCTGCGACATTAAATTGAATTCCTGGTGAAGACAGTAAACCTTCATAGTACTAAGGGAGCCTTTTGAGCATATCCTATGGAGATAAAAGTTCTTATCTTTTTGGTTGTGGCATCTTGCAAGGAGTTCCTGGAATTCCCAGGGCATTTGTCTACTTGTTCATGCCCTGGGGAAAACCAATAGTCAGTTTATTTTCCTGTTTAAGAGCTGGGATCTGTAACCAGGCCTTGTTGGAATCTTGGCACTGCTATTTTCCTTATGTGTGATCTTCAGCAAATTACTTATTTTGTTTCTCAATTACCTAATCTTTAAAATGAAAATAAAATAGTATTAATACCTAATTTATAGTGTCATTTGTGGGTTAATATAGGCAAAGGGCTTAGAATATGCCTGGTACATAGTACAAGTGTTCAGTAAATGTTAACATTTACATATTTGGTACAGAGAAAATTCATTCCTCTTTTACTCATTGTCATTCTAATATGCTTCTCCGAGAAAGGTTAGCACAGAAGTGCAGCTGATGTTCTGGGAATTTCACATAGGCCTACCTATGCTGGTGGAGTGTGTTGAGTGTATGATGGCGCATAGCATCAGCGTTTAGTGCTCTCATCCATCACCATGTGTCAGGTGGAGAACCTTTGCTCTGGAGAGCTCTAATTATCTCCAAAGCAGGCCATGCTCAATTTGACAGTGTCATGATTTTTAATATTTGGAAATTCCAGAATTGCTACTGGGGGTGTAACCCTTTCTTCTCCCTGCTTCCTGCTTTTACTTATACAGTTGAGTGAATGTGATGCTCCACTTCCCACACAGATACCCAAATAGCTCTGACTGCTGAAATATGAGGTATCTTATGTTCTGTCAGCACATAACTTGTTGCTGTGTTATTGGATATTTGAAATTTACACTATTATCTGGATTTGATTCCCAATTCTGCCAAGCTTCAGTTCTTTTCATTTGTCAAATGGGATAAAAGTATCTACTTCCTAGGATTGCTATGAGGATTAATAATGAGAACAAAACACTCAGCATAGTGTCTCATATGTAATAAGTCTAAAATATTGTTTTAAAGTTAAGATATGTATTGTCATAATCATCATGGTTGTCATGCCATGTTTCAAATCAGCAATGAAATACAAACTACACTAATCCTCATTTCTGCTTAGAACTGTGAGTCTAAAGGGAATGTAGCAGCTCCCTGCTTGAAATGTACTGTAAACCTGCCTACTGCAGTCAAGATTTTACTACCTTCTAGAGTATACAGGGATGCTGGGACACAGTAAACCTTGAGACTGGGCTTTCTTGGCCTTGTTTTCCAGCCTCTCTGCCCAAATGTTGTAGCCCAGGTTTCCGTTTTACACTCACTCCCCTTGGTGCCTCCTCCAATAAAACTGCAGTAATGTCATTTGTACTCTGTCTTTGAATTGAAGGCAGAATTAGGAAGTACATCCAGTACTTTTGGTAGTAAAGTTCTGAAATGGCCTATGAGATAATTACTTTCATAACATGACAGAAAATTTATGTGTAACTACCAGTTATCAGATACTATTTTCCAGTTATCCTAGATTTGTTACATTTTTCCCCTTTAATTTGAAAAACATCCCTGCATGATAGGTGGTTGTATCTCCCATTTACAAGTGTGGAAACTAAGGCTCAGAAAGGTTCAATAATTTGCCTATTATCCCATTTGTCACCTCTTTAGTGACACATGCAGTTAATTCACTCCATAGCTTTTTCCTTTTTGCTCAAAATTAGTTGAATCAAAAAATTAGGATAAAAAGTTTTCCTGGAAAAACTTATAAATGGTATGACTAAATGAAGAGAATAAGCAAAAGAAGTTAAACAGGTAGAAAGAAGGTGCAAAGAAAGTTAAGCTGATGAATGTGGAACCGCTATAAAAGATGCATGGAAACAGCAGAATATATCATTCACACACCTCTGGTATTGAAACAATTCATAGAAGGCCTATCTGATGCTGGATTTTTTTTTTCTGGTAGTGTGAAGTTTTAACTTGGAGACTCAGAATTCAAACTGAAACTATTAATATATCTAGAGAGGGTAAAGAGAATATTAGCAGTGGAAAGGAAAATGTAGCAATAGAAATGTATATTTAACAGAAAACCCATCAAGAAGTGTTAAAGATATATGTGCTAAGTGGTAGTTTAATGCCGATGTGGTTCAGAGAAGGCTCATTACAAGTATTCTTTGATGCAGAGAGAAGATTCAGATTTCTGGAGTTTGTTGCCATAGTATTAAATTATATCTTTCTAGAAATGAGATCACAATGTGAAGCTTCTGTCTTTTATTTGGAATGTTTAAACATGGGGCAAGGAGGCAAACACTGAGTAACTATCTGAGGAAGTATTTGTAATACACTAAGAGTTCAGAAATGAATTTCATTAGCTTCATGTTAGCATGTCATATCTGTTGCTCTGAGGCTTTAGCTTTTCACATGTTTAAACCCCCACAAGAGGCTCAAATTCTGCGCCTTCCGTTTACCCATAATCCAGCTTCATATCCTTATACATACTAAATATACCCACTTGCTAACATTAACTTCGATAGGGTAAAACTGACCTCACCACCCTTCCCTCAACTAGTCCTCTAACTTCTGGGTTTGTCAGGGAGGCCATTTTGCACATAGTTGCCCAGACACCAAAATGCTGAAGTCACTTTTGATTCATTGACTCTGACCTCTTTATATCTATCCAATTTAGCCAAAGGCTTCCTTTAGAATGTATAGTTTGTTCCTTTCACTTCATTACCACTATTTTATGTTTTTTATTTAAAATTTTTTTTGGCTATAGAGGAAATAATTGTTGCTTGTTTTGGGGGAATTTCCATAAGCCTCCTTAAGTAATTTTTTAAAGACATTTTCCTCAGTAGTGCATTTTCATTTTTGCTTAATTTAGTTATTTAACCTTAATTTTGCTGCTAGATATATCACTGGAGACTTACCTCTGTATAGGAACCATAAGTCTCAGTTTGGCTAAAAGAGGAGATCATACATATTAGTCAGGGTTAGTATAAAAGGAGTTGGAAACATCACCTGTTAACAGGTTATAAAATCACTTTCTTTATGTCAGTGGTCCCCAAACTTTTTGGGTACCAGTTTCATGGGAGACAATTTTTCTGTGGACTGGGGTTCCAGGGGGTGTGAAGCTCAGGTGGTGATGTGTGGCCTGTTTCCTAACAGGCCATGGTCTGGTACTAGGCTGCACCTGAAGGTTGGGGACCGCTGCCTTATGTGATTGTTTTGAATTTGAACAACAAATCCTTCTGTTTTGCCTTAACCAAAAGGTACGATATGTACAAAGACAAATATTTGTAACCTACTATGAGGGAATTCTTACCCTACAAAATTATTTTAGGAGCAAGCTAATTATGTTTACACCTGGGCAATGAACATCCAGTCTTTTGGGAGGGTAGTACAGCATCTGATAATTTACCATTTTAAAAGTGTGTTGATATGTGTTTGTTTGTTTTCCTTCTATTAAATAATACTAGAAGAAGGGAGATAATTTCTGTTGGAAACTTACTCTATGTTGAGAACACAGAAATGGTTCAGAAGAGCATTAGGAAGGATTACAAACTTATATGTCTGTATTTTGTTTAAAGTTAACAAGTTTACTATGTCTTGTTTAAGTAGATTCTTTAAAGGTCTTTGGTAAGAGGCTTCCTCTCCATCTGCTGATTTCCAGTATATTGTGCAACAACCTACATATGCCTTTCGATTGAGGTATTATTAATTAATTAATGAGGCATGATTTTGCAGTTCAATAGGAATTTAGACAGAGGGTGTGGTGGAAAGGTCCTCTTGCACAAGGTCTGACTTGATGGATAAACTAGCTGTGGGACATGGGAAAGCCACACATTTCCTACTCTGTAAAATAAGGAAGTTAAACTGAGGACCTTTCCAGATCTGATTCTCTAATTTGATGCCAGCAAACTCCCTTCTGAGCTGTTTTTTTGAAAAAGAGATGTTTGTTCCGTAGCCCTTTCTTTTTTCCTCGTCCCTCTTCTGATGGGTGTGGACAAAGCCAGCTTCAGTGTTCTGGGTTTGTGGAAAATATTTTTCCTCTGATTAAATTAAGTGACCTAAACAGATATTGAACTTATCACCATAGTGTTATTCACTTTGTGCTACCAATAGCATTTTAACAACAGCTGGATTATTTCCAAACTAGAAGCCTATTAAGATTCAAATGTTGATGAAGGCGGCTTTAAACGCTTTGTTTTGCATAGAGCCATTCTTAGGAATACCTGGTATGCCCATTCTAATAATAACTGCAGCACAATGAGGTAGTTAGGAGCATGGATGCTGGAGCTGGACTACCTGGGTGAACATCTGGCTCTGCTACTTGCTAATTTTGTGACCTTGGGCAAGTTATAATAATAACATCTGCCAAATAGGTTTTCTGAGGAATAAATGCTGAGGAATATAGGCCTGGCCTATAGTTCTTTGTATGTTATTAATTATTTTTATATTCCAGGAGTTAGACCTTCCTATGATAGCTCCTTAAATGCTCATAATAATCTAAGAAAGTAGTACCATTTTTATCCTCAGGAAGACACTGAGGCTCAGGTTAAATAACTGGCCCAAGATCACATATGAAATGGCTGCCAGGGTCATGATTCAAACTAGTTCTGTCTGACTCATCAAAACCCAGGCTCCTTTCTTCTTCATATATACTACTCTAAGCCCAGTCCTTCAGAAATCCTAAGTGCTATTAACTAGTCAGGAGGCAGGTGGGTGTTAAAAGACCAAAGGGCTCGGCATCTAAATAAATGCCTCTGCTGTCACCATGATACAATGGTGTGACTCCCCTTCCTCTGTCTTTATAGATCTGCCTTTTAGGCCTCAGGGTTTTTCATGAATTATTTTCATACAGTGTGACTTTTTTTTGTCCATCTTCTCAGCAGAATGAGACAGCTTTGGTACCCAGTCCTCAAAACCTTCCTTATGACAATGGTCTTGGGAAGTGTCTGGGCTGGGTTAGAAAAAAGACTCCTTTGCCAGATCATATCCTTAATTTTGGAGAGTAAAAATTGTAACACATAAATAATTGCAATGAAGATAACAACTTGACATCCACATAACTCCCTTTATTCATTTGATATTTATTGAATATCTAGGTATCTGACATTTTTTTTTTTTTTTGAGACAGAGTCTCACTCTGTTGCCCAGGCTAGAGTGAGTGCCGTGGCATCAGCCTAGCTCACAGCAACCTCAAACTCCTGGGCTCAAGCAATCCTTCTGCCTCAGCCTCCCAAGTAGCTGGGACTACAGGCATGCGCCACCATGCCCAGCTAATTTTTTCTATATATTTTTAGTTGGCCAATTAATTTATTTCTATTTTTAGCAGAGACCGGGTCTCACTCTTGATCAGGCTGGTTTTGAACTCCTGACCTTGAGCGATCCGCCCGCCTCCGCCTCCCAGAGTGCTAGGATTACAGGCGTGAGCCACCGCTCCCAGCCCTATCTGACATTTTATTCTGGAGTTTCGTCCTTGAATTTTTCACTTGAAAAATTTAAAAATAGCTTTGCAGTGAAACAGCATCATTGAAAATATAACACCAATTGTTTTCTATTTACAAAACTTGAAACTACAATTGTTTAAATTACTTCTAGTCATTTTTGTTTTTTCACTTGAAGATCCTTTAGCAGAAACATTGGTATACAAATAGGCTTCTGTCATTACTCAACCTCCTTATGACAATACTATACTTACTCTTGAGTTATAGTAATTAGAGTAGTGCTTGGTGTAGACACACTACATTTTAAGTCTGAGAAGATTTGAGCTTCACCAGAGTTGCTGAATTAATTCTGCTTTGTTCATTATTTTAGGAAAGTATCATATACATGAGTTCCATGTAGTATAAATATTAAACAGTTTATTGCATATAAGAAGCTCTGAGAAATTCTGTAAGTACTCTATCATCTTCATTTCATACATGAACAGTGAAGACAACCGTGGGGTAATTTTTCCAGTTTCTTTTGAAAAACTCCTGGGTGTGGCAGACTTTTTCTTTAAAGAGCCAGAAGGTCTCTGTCACAACTACTCAACTCTGTCGATAGAGAGCAAGAGCAGCTATAGGCAATTTAGGTCACTTGTAACCAAATGGTTGTGACCGTTTAAATAAAACTTTATTTATGCAGGCCTAGTTTAAGAATACTAAGTGGATCTGGTGGAGGATCCAGCAAAGCTAAGTGGTACACATATTAATGAAACAGTTATTCAAGCTTCTGACAAAGTTGCATGCCAACTTATAAAGGAGTCACAGTAGTGGTTATATAAAAATAAAAGTGGTTAGAAATATCACAAATACTAAGGACGCTTCTCACTAAGAGTTGTTCTGTTTCTAAAATGACATAATTTTGCTCTCGGTGTATGCTTAAAAATGTCTTGCATAATATATTATTCATTTGGAAGCTATTTGGCTACATGTGCAGATTTTTAGTTTTCTTTGTACATTTAAAATGATAAATGGTAAATGCAGTACCATTCAAGGTAGGAACTACTTAATACACAAGGAAGTTTTTTCAAATAGGGCTCAATTGGTCAATCTGACCCAAAAAATGAACTTTTATGACTATTCATAATGCTGCTAAAATAAAGGGGGGAAAAAAGAACTCTTAAAATGTTCATTGTATCTATTTGGAAAACGTATTCACACACCAGCTTCTGAATGATCAAGATGGTGAAATATGAAATCAGTTTATATCATTATTTTAAATAGAGAATTATATCCATACTGTAATAGGAAATCTGCCTTGAGAAGAAATTTCAGAGTTAAAATTTGCAACATATGATTTCATGTTCCCTAGATCTTTTTAGGTAGGGTATCTGTTAAAGGATACATAAAAATCTGATAACCATACTTTTCAGAACCCTGTTCAAAATTTTAGTAGTGATTTGCCAAATCACAGTTTTGGTTGAATTTCTATTTTTAACTGACATACTGACTTAAGTTTGCCAAAAGCTGATTGCATTTGGAAGGAAAATGGCATTGTTGTTATATTCTCTGCGTGAGAACATCTAAAACAGGTGGCTGGCAGCAGGGGAAGACTGAAGGTACAGGACAAAAATATAATGGTTTGTGAGTTTGTATTTTTTTTGTACTAAATTTCAAATCTTGTTAGATGGTTTTCTTTCAGTTTGATCTTTAGAATAACCTATTTTCCACCTTCTATACCCTCCCTCAAGTGAATAAGGGAAATCCCATTATATTATAATTAGTATTGAATTCAATGACATATTTTTATTATTGAGGTACAATTGTACATAATTTTGTTAGAATTTAACTGATTCAAATTGACTAGTGTTTTTATTTACAATCTATATTTTATAATGTTTAATTCTAAGTAAATTCCTGTGAATGGGTAGTTTGATTTTAGAGCTGAGTTAAGGTACCCCAAGTGGCTTAGAAAACATTTTAAAATAGTCATATCTTAGAACTTAAGAAATAAACAGAAAGTGACCAAAAGTGGCCAAAGTCACTCTAAAAAGCACAGCAAGACCCACATGAGTATTTTATGTTAGATCACATTTCTGTGCTTTTATTAGAACCATTGATTTGGTGGAATCCCTCAACCTAATAAGTGTTATTATAAAAACTGTGTTGTATATGGGGTTGCAGCCAGTTGGAGGCTGTAGCTGGGTGTAGTCTTGGATGGTGTTTGCTCAAAGCTTCCTTTTTGTTTTTTACACTAATGGCATGAGGATATCATGCAAGACCCAATCTGAATCCCTAGTAGGAAAATTTTGAACAGGGTTCTGAAAAGTATGGTTATCAGATTTTTATGTATCCTTTAACAGATACCCTACCTAAAAAAATCTAGGGAACATGAAATCATATGTCGCAAATTTTAATTTCTTCTCAAGGCTGATTTCCTATTGTAATGTGGATATAATTCTCTATTTAAAATAATAATATAAACTGATTTCATATTTCACCATCTTGATCATTCAGAAGCTGGTGTGTGAATACGTTTTCCAAATAGATACAATGAACATTTTAAGAGTTCTTTTCCCCCCCTTTATTTTAGCAGCATTATGAATAGTTATAAAAGTTCATTTTTTGGGTCAGATTGACCATTTGAGCACTATGTGGAAAAAATTCTTTATGTATTTAATCTTAGTTGGTTTCCCCTGTAAGAAGCTAGTGGGCATATTCCAAATGTGCTTAAAACTGTCAATACGAAGAGTACTGAGGATTCTTAGACAAAATAGAAGAAGAAAAAGAAAAGAAAGAAAAACAGCTGTGCTATAGGAATAACACAGAACTGGGAACCAGTGATCAATGTATACCTTTAATGTAGCAGGCACTCACTAGTTTTGGAATTGAAAACACCTTCTAAGAAGTTTGTTAGAGGTGTACATAAAGAAGGGAGTCTAATTTAGACTTGGTGTGGGTTAGGGAGGGGTATATTAATAATATAGGTTCCAAGAGGAAAGATACCAAGAGATATTTCTAAGAGAAGAACTTGAGCTTAACATAGCCATACAGACAACAATGAAAGAGCGTTCTATGAAGAAAAGTGGAATACACCAAGGTATGGAGGTACGAGAGGACATTAAACACTGGGAATCTATAGACATTCAGTAGACATGATTGGTGAATGAAGAAGAGGAAAGTCGTTTGGTGAAGGATGAGATTGGAAAGGATTGTTGTGCTTCAAATGTTAAGGGCGTTGTATACCAGACGGTAGAGTCAGGGCTTTGCCTAGATGGTGGCAGGGAGCCTCTGAAGGAAGTTTGAGTTCTTCTCCTCTTTGATTTATTAGTTGTTTCTGTTAACCACTCTTGTTCCACTAAAGTAAAATGAGAGAGAGAGAGAGAGAGAGAGAGAGAGAGAGAGAGAAGGATGGAACATAGTTTGAAATTTTTCTTTGGTTTTGTTTTTTAAATTCTATAAGGAATTTTTTATTTTGTATAATGTGTCTAAAGGCATAGAAAAACTGAAGATTATCGTAGAACTCTGACATTGGAAGTTTAAAACTCTGATTCTGGTTTTATTCCTTATTTTGGCAAAGCATCTAATTTCTTTCAGTCTCACTTCCAAGTCAGATAAAATTGGGTTCTTATATCCTTGTTTTTGCCCTGGTTCTTTTTCTCCAGGCCGGGTTCTGGGGCTATGGTTGGGTGGGGTGGCGGGGCAGGGGTGGAGGTGGTGGCTCCTGGAGAAGGCAAGTGGGCGAACTAATCGCCATCAAAGCAGCAATAGTGGCTAAATGAGTGCTTCTGAAATTGCTCCTCCTAGGGCGTTTTGGGAGAAAATGCTGGGAGAGTAGAGTGTTGTAATTGTAAAAGGATGGTTTCCTGGTGGTTGAATTTCAGGCACTCTGTAACCTGGTTGGAAAAAGATGACCTTACACCTTACAAGTGAACTCTTCAGGCCCTGTTTCTTCCCTCAGGCAAATTAGGAAAATAATTACTTGCATCTACTTATTTCCAGGATAAACTGAATTTGTAATAGAAGAGATAAAGTTTGTTGATAATGAAGATGTTCAGCTCTTTCTTCGTCTTATGTCGAGTTGGTTTCATTGTCTCCCAACTATAGCCCTAGATTGTTTTGTCATGTCATTAATCTTCGTAAAACATGCTTTTCATCATGTTTACTCCCTTATCTAAAAATCCACAGTAGCAGTTTGCTGTTTGGGTTCCAATGAACCTGTGGGATATTCTCTGTGAATAGGAAGAGAAGGCTTGGGATGTGCTGGGAGACTGAGGCTAATAAGGCAAATCATATGATTAATTTGTATTGTCTAAATAAGCCATTTTTTACTTGGCAAATATTCTTCACTCTGAAATTACCTAAGGAACAAGTTCCTCATAAAAGATTGTGAGATTGGCCGGGCGCAGTGGCTCAGACCTGTAATCCTAGCACTCTGGGAGGCTGAGGCGGGTGGATCGTTTGAACTCAGGAGTTCGAGACCAGCCTGAGCAAGAGTGAGACCCCGTCTCTGCAAAAAATAGAAAGAAATTAATTGGCCAACTAAAAATATATAGAAAAAATTAGCCGGGCATGGTGGCACATGCCTGTAGTCTCAGCTACTCGGGAGGCTGAGGCAGAAGGATCGCTTGAGCCCAGGAGTTTGAGGTTGCTGTGAGCTAGGCTGATGCCATGGCACTCTAGCCCGTGCAACAGAGTGAGACTCTGTCTCAAAAAGAAAAAGAGATTGTGAGATTAAAAGTAGATCATCTTGGGTTAGTAAAAGTAGTATACCAGGGTTTCCAGCAACACACTTATCCACCTGCTATTTGGAAGAGCAAGAGGATGCTTGTCTTTGAGGGACAAACAGTTGTTATGTAATGATTGATTTTCTCTTACCTCTTTGATGGCAGTCCACATACATGATAAACAGAAAGAAGAATAAAAAGGAATCTTGCCTTTAAAAATCAATTATGTCCTACCTCTCAACATGGCACTGTTCAACACCACCATTCAGAGTGCTCATAGGGTTACTGTTTTATTGAAGTGATGATTCTGATTGACTGACAGATTTTCAGGTATACCAGTGGCATGAGATAACTATCAGTCAGTGAGATGTATGAGCCATCCCGGCCTGTATTACTGATTGTTCAGGCAGACCATGCTATTGACTAATACTAACTCCCAGGCCAGTATTGATTTGCTTTTGGTGGAGAAAAAGGGGATGAGAGTATTCTTGAAAACTCACTATGTCAAAGAATATAACAAGACCAGTGGAGCTCAAAAAAATAAGACAAACAAAACTATTTATTTGCCAGACAAGAAAATGTAGTAAAGAAATTCACTGAATAATTGTCTATAGGAAGAAAAGTCCAGTTTTTAGTACTATTAATAGAAAAGAGCAGGGATGGCAATAGAGGGTGTAAATTAAGAATTAAAAACTAGCATTTTTTTTTTTTTTTTTT
>VBSM01001118.1:1018130-1029175 GCA_008086735.1 Cheirogaleus medius
GGCCTCCCAGAGTGCTAGGATTACAGGCGTGAGCCACCGCGCCCGGCCAGGAGAGAGGTGATTTCTTTTCGCACAACATGAGGGGGAGATTTCTCCCAGGGAAGGTATATTTCTGAAGGACTTTTTGTTTTTAATAAAGACTTTCATGAGCAGGTACTTTTTATTTTTTAACCAACTTCCCTTAGAAGTGTTCGAACAGGTAATATTTATATGAGAAAGAACTTAGAGAAAAGTCACCTCTTCCCTTAGTTTTCCCCTTCTTCTCCATTTTCACTTTTGATCTTCATTTAGCCACATCATTAACTTGTTTGTCAAACATTTGTTGTGTGCCTTTGTCAGGTGTATGGTGATTTTTTACATATGAACTTATTTATGCTCATTTGTTTAGAAGAGAGAAATTGAAGATGCTTGACTTTTTAAAATGAACAGTACGTTTTCTTTTTTGTTGTATGTGTTCACAAAAGTTGGAGAAAGGTTATTTTTCAATAGTTTTGTTTCCGTCAAACTCTCATTTATTTTTATCATTTTATGTATTTTAACTTATATCTGTCCTGATTGAATTCTATTTCTATATCTGTTTAGGTTTTTTTGTTTGTTTGTTTTTTTCGAGACAGAGCCTCGCTCTGTTGCCCCAGGTAGAGCATAGTGACGTCATCATAGCTCATTGCAACCTCAAACTCCTGGGCTTAGTGATCCTCCTTCCTTAGCCTCCTGAGTAGCTGGGACTACAGGTGCGTGCCATGATGCCTGACTAATTTTTATATTTTTAGTAGAGATAGGGTCTCGCTCTTGCTCAGGCTGGTCTCGAACTCCTGAACTAAAGCAATCCTCCCACCTTGGCCTTCCAGAGTGCTAGGTGTTTAATATTTTTTTATCATTTAGATCAAAGTTGAGTTTAATGAAGATAGAATTTTGTGAAAGCCCTTAAGCTAACTAAGCAACATCCTTGATTTTTCAAATCAGGATCAGAATTATAATTACTAAGTTATATTATTTTCCTTAGATATTCAGATGGTCACATTCATTGAGATAGTAGATCATAGCCTTACTTTCATCCATTTAGAATAGCTAGTACACCATGGAACTTCAGTGCTAAATTGGCTTACTTTAATTCCATTGAGACCATCTGGTCAGTCAATGGGGTGTAGTGGCCAGTACAGAAGCTGTGAAGTAGTCAACTATGGGTTTGCATCTTTTCCACTTACTAACTGACATTGGTAAGGTTATTTCCAGCATCAATTCATCATCAGTAAGGTAGGGATGGTATTATCTACCTAGTGAGGTGGTTGTGAATTTTTGTAAAACACCATGCATTCTGTCTGGCATAGTATATAGTTATTCAATAAATGGTAGCTGCTGTTATTATTTCTTACCTTTTCTTTGCATACATTTTCTGTTTAAATTCATATGTTAGTGATAATAACCAAGATAATTTACATAATTATTCTAAATAAAGATTAGTTAGACTTTAAAAGCTTATATTTAAATTTAGATATATTATGCTGTTTATTTTTCTCCTCTATTCTAACTTTCTATCTTAATAAATACAAAAAGTCAGGATGGTCTTCCTTAATTTGTCCTAAATAAATACATTATGCTTCTTGTTTGAGATTTTGTCACCTTCTAGAATTTTTCATTAGCATAATATGTAGCACAGCACTGTTTTACTAAAGATTGATGTTAAATTAATGGGACAGTGTTGAAATTAGATAAGCTTCTCTTGCTACTATTCTTATTCTTTCCTTCCATCATTATTTTTAATATTTTAATCTATGGCTTTCTGAAACTCCTTACAGCATGACTGAAAGATGATTTTTCTACCAGAAAGTAGCCTAAAAAGGTTGTTATATCACCATTTATAAGTTCAAAAATTTTTTTTTTGAGATAAGAGTCTCACTCTGTCACCCCATGTAGAGTGCAGTGGTGTCGTAGTAGCTCACTGCAACTTCAAACTCCTGGGCTCAAGTGATTCTCCTGCCTCAGCCTCCCTAGTAGCTGGGACTGTAGAGGTGCATGCCACAGGTCTGGCTAATTTTTCTGTATTTACTAGAGATGGTGTCTTGCTCTTGCTCAGGCTGGTCTCAAACTCCTGACTTCAAGCAATTCTCCCGCCTTGGCCTCCCAGAGTGCTAGGATTACAGGCATGAGCCATAGTGCCTGGCTTACAATTCTCGTTGAAGCTACGTATTCACCCTTCTTTCAGCTATACACTTGATACTTTGTGGATTTTTTTAAAGATGCTATCACCACCTTAGTAATATTCTGAATAACTCAATTTTAATGTGATATATACTTTATTGATAATTTTCAAAATAATTATGTTATTAAACATTTAATTATTAAATTTTAAAGATAACAAACTCTGATTTTACGTTCTCAGTAAATTCCTGGGATTAGAAAATTCTCTCATGATTTTCTATCTATAATTAATATACCAAGTAAAACTAATTAGAAGCATCTGAAGCCCTAGCAAAATCTATAATTAGACATGCCATTTTTAATTAACTGATGCTTCACTTTCTTGCCTTTTCCTCTTTATTTGAATTAATCACTTATGTTCGTCCTTTGGTGATACCTGTCTTTTTGTCCAAGACACTGACTAGAGTTGAGTGATTATTGTTTGTGGTATTGTTATGGAGACTTACAGGAACTTTGTTTAAAAAACATTTAAAAAGACTTAGATCATATGCTCTACAAAGTAACACATTGAAGATTTTCCCACACATTATCAAATTAAGCATTTATTTTATCAGAGGCTGAAGGCAAACATAGAAAATAGGCAGACTTGACCATTTTTTTTCTATAGTACCTAAGGACTAGGATTTTTCTTGTCAATCTGATCATTGTGTAGTTTTGACAGCATGCCCATTGACCTTGGGCCATTGATAGGGCTGGTATGTCTTCATTCATTATTTTGACAAAGAATTAAAGCTCTGCTATAAGCTAGGCAGTGTCCTATGCTTTGCATACAAAGAGGCAGGAGTAGGAGCTCCAGTGGCACAATCGGTTAGCACATGGTACTTATACAAAGAGATGGGTGATGTTCAAAGTATTAATATTTACCAGTCAGTACAACACAGGCACCAGCCAATCAAGATGGCCATAGCGCTGGATTAGGGTTTTGAAGGATCCCTCCATTCTTTATGCTGTGTCAGGCTTTCCTGCTTTAGCTGCTCTTTTATGGTAGTGGTGGGGAGATTGGGCCATCAGCAGCCACCTTAGGGTTGGTGGAATTCAGGGTGGTGACACTTTACCAGCCTATATTACAGAAGTATTTCAGTGCTTCAGCACAACTCTTCAGGCTGTATTGGTATGTATCAGATGAATGTTAGCTCTGCCAGTATCAGTCGTTGCTCACAGAGAGCTCATGGTTCTCTGACCATAAGAGACAGAATTAAAACCCAGTTTGAGAAGTACTTAAGGTAAATATGTAAGAGGTGCACAGGGGAAGGATTGCATGAATCTTTTCTGCGGAGAGAAAACCAGGTAAGACTTACAAAATGAGTAGAAATTTGCCAGACAGCTTTGAGGAGGAGATTCTAAAAAGCATTGGGGAAAATAACATTTACAAAGGCATAGGAACATGAGAGAGCACAGTGGATTCGGAGATTAAAAACTAGGAGCAGTAGAGATGAAGTTGGATAAATATATATTAAGATCATATTTGTATTTTTGAAATTGCTCCATTTTTAGTAGAGAACTGGTATCTGATGCTTAGTTTCTTCAACTATATCTAAATTATTTTAAACATGAAGAAAGAGGGGGAATAGGAATTTGTTATGGTTCAGGGCTATACTAAACATTGATAGAGCAAGGGTGAAATTAAAACCTCACTCCTGGTTCACCGAGAGGCTTCTAATGAGCAAAGATAGATTCAAACAGATTGAGGATGGTAGTTTTTTTAATGACATGAAACTATTGCCCATGAGGCTTTTGGCTGACATCGTGAAACTAATTTTGCTTAATGGCTCATGGAGGCCTACAAATTCAAATGTGCGGAAAATGCAGTAAATTACTGGCCTGTCAGATTCCTGTTGCCTGTCATTTTTTATCTGAATAGCAGCTTTTATATCCAGACTATCAGGAGCATGTATGTGGACCCTTTCAAGGTTATATTTGTACATACTCAAATAATTCAATTCAGAGCCATTCAAATACAGCAAATTGACAACAGTGAAACAATGCATCTTCTTATACTTGTAATTAGGGAACACATCTATGAATATCTCTTCTCATTTCAGAGAGCTCTTGAAATATGTCAAGCTTTCATAGTGGTGTTAAATTCTGCTTTTATTGCCAGCATTGATGACTTACACCTTTGAAACATAGTGAAGTCATATGGAGAGCAGAGAAACATTTTCTCTATGACTGTTCAGTTCAATGAATGATTTGAAAAAAACCCACTATGTGCTAGGACTTGTATGGAATACAAACGTGAACAAGTGGCATTTTTCTGGATATCAAATTATGTGATTTTTTCCCCTAAGCTATATTTGGTAAAAATAATTGTTTTGGTGGTCGGGTGTGTGTGTGTGTGTGTGTGTGTGTGTGTGTGGTGTTACAACAAAGACTACAATAAAGGTTTGAATTACTTATGAACAGATTATTTGCTTCAAAGATAGTTTTAAATAAATTAAGTTTTTTGATGGATTCACTTTTATAACACTTTCAATTAATGTTACTTTTTTCTACTTCCTAATACTCTGAATAATTAGAAAGGAGAAATATTTTCAGTGAAATGTATATCATATTTCAATAGTAATTTAACAAGTATTTAGGTAGTATCTATGCTCTAGGTTTGGAGTGAACAGAATATAAAGGGTTGCTATCCATAGAATAAAATTACTCAGTAAAAAGGAAACTAAAATAATCAACAAGTGAAAACTTTCAGCCCTTTTGGTATGCCTAATGTTATGAAAATAACTGAATAAAGCCTCAGATGCACAGAATTTATATATTTGATTTTACAGGTGTTTTATTTTTATGTTCACAAAGGCTATCTGAAAACTTACACAGTAGACTTGTCTACTTAAAATATTATCTTATTAGCATATTAAATTTGTGGGTTTTTGTAATTTCTTATTCAATGTCATGGGCGGGCAAAGGCCTTTAGAAATTCAGAGCATTCTCTATGTCATCATTTTCGTTAGAGCCAAATCTAGGGAAATAAAAAGACAGTGAGAATCCCTACCATAACAAATTGTCATTTTAGTACCTTTGCTCATTGCATTTCCACTGCCTAGAATACTCCCTTCTCTCTTTTCACTGACTACTCATAGGTTATATTTTCTAAGGGTTGAGAAGCTAACACTTACTGAGAACTTTCCATTCTCTTTCCTGCAGTCTTGATAATTTTGTTTCAGATTTTGTCCTTCATTTCTAAGTGCCTTGAAAACTCCCTGATGTCTGAGACTATTTTACTCATCTTTACTAGCTCTACCTGGATTAGCACACATTGTTTTAACACTTCTTAGTGGCTATTAGGATAAATAATGTGCTTTTTGTATTTTATTGTAAGTTATGAATATTATAGTTTTTGAAAACAACATATAATACATCAAACATCAAACTTGAGAAAGCAACAAATGTCTTACTTGAGAAAGCAACATATTATATACATAGTGATTTAATGTTAGTGCTTTTTGTTTTAAAATCATTTCAGGATTAGAATCTTCTAGGTGTTCCTTCTTGTTTTTGCTTCACGTGTATTCCCTGCACTAGAGTAGGTATCTCAGATTTTTCTATCATGAGATGTTAGTCAATATCTTGAATTGCTATATTCGCTGCTGAACACAAATAAATATTTTTGTGCTATATCCTTCCTCATTGATTGTTAATTAGAGGTATCTGTTATTTCTATTTGATTAATCAAATACTTCTTGCTTTTCTCTTAATGCTCTGCCTTCATTATCATGTTTATTGCTTTCTGTGTTTCATTTATATTTTTCTACATTTCCTTAGAGTTTTAAACACCAGCCATTTTTACAGTTGTAAAAACTTTTAATCATTTAAGTAAAAAATGCTCGTAACTCATAAAATCTGAGTGAATAGTTGTCAGTACATGTAATTCTTATAAACACATTCATACATAATACATTCAAAATATGTGATATATAGTCAGTATTAAACACTGTAGAAATTTTAAGCTTATTTTCAGAAAGATTAGGTAAACAATCATTAACGCAAATAGTTCTTACAGTCACAACCTACCTGTCATTTGCTAGTATAAAGACCATAAATAAACATGTGGTCTGCAGATGATTATTGATGCCTGCACATTCACTGGCTACAGTGGGATCACTTAAAAGACATATCTAGTTGAACCTAGGGGAAACACACACAAGAGTAGAAACATTCCTTTACCACTTAGAATGCTGTTTGTACATGGTGGCCTGCAATAAATGTTGAATAAATTATTGAATTATTATCGACTTATTCTAGGCTTCAAGCTCTGGTTCTCAATAAAATACCACCGAATAAACATAAAAATGCATACTTATTTAGAGCATTTTGAAAGTATAGAATCAATTGAAAAATTAAAATTACCTATATAATCTTCAGGCAAAGTGCTATTAACATTGTATGTATTTTTTATTGTTTTTCTAAGCAAATGTATATATTTTACATAATTCAAACTACTCAGTAGATGGGCATTTTCTGGTCATTAAGCAATTTTATTTTACTTTTAAAATCAACTTTAGTAAGACATGATTTGTGTACGGTACAGTTTGATAACTTTTGACTGTCTACATGCACCATAATCAAGATATAGAATGTTTCGGCCAGTCATGGTGGCTCACGTCTGTAATCCTAGCACTCTGGGAAGCCGAGGCAGGCAGATCCTTTGATCTCAGGAGTTCGAGACCAGCCTGAGCAAGAGTGAGACCTGTCTCTACTAAAAATAGAAAAAATTAGCCAGGCATGGTGGCGCATGCCTATAGTCCCAGCTACTCAGGAGGCTGAGGCAGAAGGATCGCTTGAGCCCAGGAGTTTGAGGTTGCTGTGAGCTAGGCTGACACCACGGCATTCTAGCCACAGCAATAGAGTGAGACTCTGTCTCAAAAAAAAAAAACAACAGATGTTGAATGTTTCAATCACTCTTAAAAGCTTCTCTTAAGCTACTTTACAGTCAATTCTTCCATGTAACCTTTGGCTCCTGTAATAACTGATCTGATTTCTGTCACTATAGATTAGTTTTTCCTACTCTAGATTTACATAAATGAAAAAATTGATAATATTGATAGCAGATATACAGAGTTCCAATGTGTGCTCTTTACACAATTTCCCCTATTAGTCATTAAGCATTTTTGATAATTTTAATGATTGCTTAATATTCTAACTTATTTAACAAATGACTTGTACATTTAGTTTGTTTCTAGTTCTTTATAGTCATAAATGAGCTATTATATAAATCTGTTTGAACTTTTGGTAATTTAGGACAGATTGCTTGAAGGTAGGGTGTTAAGGTATTTGAACTTTTTATGGCTCTTGTTGCACATTGCAATATTGCTTTCTGGAAAGATTTTACCAATTTATACCCCCATAAGCAGTGTGCAAAGATGAATGTTATATTGCATTATTGTAATACTATAATATGTATTATTATATTACATTATCACTGATAGCTGACAGTATAATTTAGATGCTATAATAACAATATGCTATAATAACAATCCCAAAAATCTCAGTGGCTTAATACAACAGAGCTTATTTCTTGCTTATGCTACATGTCTAATACATATCAGCAGGAATTTTTTTCCTCTTTAGAGTCACTTAGTGAACCAGCCTGACCAGAAGTTTCATCTGGTCACTTGCTTCCATAATGATTGCAACAGTACGTAGGTCTTTCAGTTGTGTATTTGTTCCTGAAGCTTATGCCTAGAAATGTTTCATGTCACATCTATGTGCATTTCAGTGGCTAAAGCAAGTTATATGGCCACACTTGGGTTGAAAGAGAGCAGTGAGTTGCAATCCTACTATGAATCTGGTAAGGAGAAGAACTGGAATAGCACTAATAACTATTATTTTATTTTTAAAATAATTCTAATTTCATAGATTAAAGATGATATATCATTTTAATTCAATTTTATTTGCCAATATAGAGAAACATTTTTCATATTTATTAAACATTTATTTTATTTAATTTTCTTTTTTACTGAGGCTCTATAAACATGTGGTATCGGTTTACTTTTATGTTCCTAGATTTTTACATTCTGTGTTTTCTGAAATGGTTAGGCAGTCATGATGGTGATATTATAGGGAGTGTAAACTTTCAAAAAGTACCTTTCTTTTGAAGAATTGAGCTGGTAAAGGCAATTGATTTTTTCTCCTATTAATGTGGTATATGTTTTGATAAATTTTTAATTTCAAGAGTTGTCATCCATGTTAAATAATCAAAGACAATAGAAAGCCCAACAAAGTTTATCTTGACATTCTACAGATTTCTAAAGAACAACTTGAACACAAAAATTAGGGGGGTAAATGATCAAGTTAGGGTTTTCCTATTAAAAGAATTAAATGTCCTACTTTGATTTAGTCGTATTGACCATATCTTTTTCTTTTTCATTTTTCAATTCAGTTATCTACCTAAACTGGAACTTATGCTCTAGGTGATTCTTTGTAGTTTACCTAAAAGCTTAAGGTGAGGTGAAGTTTACCTAATGTAAACTGCCTAATGAGATGTAGTTTACCTAAAAGCTTAAGGTGAATTTTTATGCATGCATTTGCCTTTTAAAATATATTTTACAGTGAGAAAGAATTGTTTCTGAAAAATTTAAGGCAATACCAAATGTCTTTTCTTTTGAGTGTTTTAATAGGAAGCAGATATTAATTATAAAGCTGCACATACATAGTATGCTTACTTTTAATTTGTAGGACTTTTGAAAGAAATGAAGCTGGTTCTAGTAATAAAATACTATTGAGTGAATTTTTCCATTGTCTTTTATACTCTAAGATGAAATTCACGCTACTGTTCTCTGACACACACTTGAAAATGATATTGGCATTATAATCTCATATTCTTGAAGACAAATTCTTGATTAGTTAAATAATAGAGTAATACAACTGCTGATTGTTTTAATAGGACAATTATTAAGAGCTTTCTACCACTCTACTTTCTTGAACTTGATTACCTTCTGTAGTTCCTTCTGTTTGGGGGGCTTATGTAATAAGGGTATATCTAGTATGTTAATAGTTGGTTTCTATGGAAATCTTCTCTTTTCTAGAAAGCTTTTATAGATAGCATTCCACTCAAAAAGTAGGATCATATCCCTTTCCCTTTTTTTGCCTTTTTTTTTTGGCTCAAGTCCTCTTCATTTTTTAATTTTTTAAATGGACCATTATAAGTCTCTCATCTGGTCTTTCCACCTTGAGTTCAGCGGCTCTCTAAGCCATTTTGTGATTGTTAACAGGGTATATTTTTCTAAAAGATAAATGTCAGCATGTCAGTCTGCTACTCAGAATCCTTCAGTATCTCTACATTGCTTAAGGATATTTTACAAACTCCTTTACACAGTAGTAGTATCACTTCTTTACCTATTTTCCATCTCATTAGTGCTCTAGGTATGATATGAACTAACATTGTGTATTCATGTCATATCTTTACTGAGAAACAATTTACATACCATAAAATTCACCCATTTAAAATATATAATTCAGTGGTTTTTATTATATTTACAGAGATGTGCAACCAACACCACCACCTAATTTTGGAATATTTTCATCATTCTTAAAAGTACTCGTTAGCAGTCACTACTCATTCCCCCTCCCCTCAGTCTGTGTCAACTGCTAATTTACTTTCTGTCTCTGTAGAACTACCTATTCTGGACATTTGGTTTAAATGGAATCATATAACATGTGGTCTTCTGTGACTAATTTCTTTCACTTGGCATAAAGTTTTTAAGGTTCATCCATGTTGTAGCATGTATCATTACTTTATTCCCTTTTATGGATGAATCATATTTTATCGTCTATATCAGGACCTGAGCTGGAGAGAGAGAGCTGAGCTTCCAGGTGTCTGAGTGGCCAATTAAAAACAGTAAGCCAAAGTAAAAATAACAGTCAAGCCCTTTAATCACTCACTGAATTAAGATTAGTAAGAGGCTAAATCTGAGAAAGTGCAGGCTCCCCCATCAGATAGATCAACACAGAAATGGGGATTATCTCAGTGCTGAGGAAGCCCCCCAACAAAAGGTTCCTGCAGATTTATGGATCCCAGGTGGATCCATTGGAGGGCAAGGTACAAGAGCCAGGAGTGGGAAAGTACTGAGTCAGAGTGGAGGAAAGTGTCTCCAGTGTTTCCCCCTTGTTCAGGGGGCCTCCTTCCACAGAGGCACTGGAGAAAAGGCCTCAGCTGAAGGCCACAAACAGAGACTTCTGAATGAAGGCATCTGGGTAGGAAGGCAAATCCGCTTAGGAGCATGGCCAGCCAGGTGGGGGCCTGAGGCTTGACTGCACCTCCCCTTAGAGATTACAGTGCATTGGCTGTGTACCAAGACTGCTGTGAGGAGGGCAGCTTTCCTCTGTGAGGCCTGCCAGGGAAAGCCTTTGTAATTTTTTATGATTGGGCTGAAAAAAGTCACACATAGGTTATTTTGGCCAGCAGCTGGACTTCTCAATATCTGTATGTCATATTTTATTTATCCATTCATTGGTTGTGGACATTTAAGTTATTTCCACTTTTTGGCTATAATGAATAGTCTGCTATGAACATTTACTTGTGTATAAGTTTTTGGGTGGATGTATGTCTCTTGGGTATATACCTAAGAGTGGAATTCCTGGGTCATTCAGTAACTCCACATTTAAAATTTTGTGGAACTGCCAAACTATTTTCCAAACAGATTGTACCATTTTACCTTTCTACCAGCAATGTATTAGGGTTTCAATTTCTCTGTATCCTCACCAATACTTGTTATCATCTGGGGTTGTTTTGTTCTGTTATAGCCACCTCAGTGGATGTGAAGTGGTATTCGTGATTTTTGTTTGTTTGTTTGGTTTTTGTTTTTCCTTTTATTTCATCATATAATGGGGGTACAAATATTGTTAGG
>VBSM01001118.1:1029275-1063635 GCA_008086735.1 Cheirogaleus medius
CGCGGCAGGGACGGGGGAGGGGAGAGTGCAGCAATGTGGCGCCTGCCGGGCGGTTGCGTCTGTGCGCACGGAGGGGCCCCGAGGGGGTTGGGGGCCTGGTGCTGCGTCCGCTACAGGCTCACCGCTCAGTGGCGGCGGCCGTCTCTGGACTGGTGTCCGCAGGTCTCTCCAGCCGCTGGGGAGCCCGCCAGCAGTCCGAGATGCAAGGGAGGGGGAAGTTAACCGCTCCACCTACCCTTGCCGCTGGTCTCCAGACTGTTCGCTCCGGGGGTCTCTCCTTCCAGTTCTCCTCCGCAACCTCCTCTCGTGGAGTCTCCAGTAGTCTCCGGCACTCCTTCTTCCAACCCCCATCCGATGTATGGTCGTTTACTTGCTTCTTTCTTCTAATATCTTCTAGAAGCTTTCTTTTCTGCAGAGACGCTCTGTCTGGCGGTGTTTCTCGTCCGCCATCTTGCTCCGCCTCCCCGTGATTTTGATTTGTATTTTTCTAATGCCTAATTATGTTGAACATTTTTTCATGTGCTTATTGGCCATTTGAACATTTCCTTTGGAGAAATATTTATTCAAATATTTTGAATATTTATTCAAATCTTTTGCCTATTTCAAACTTTCCCATATATATTTTATATATATTTATTTTTGTTACATATAATAAATATATAAATATAAATATATTTACGTTAAATATAAATACAGCTGCCCTTTGGTATATGCAGGGGATTGGTTTCAGAACCTCTTTCTTATGCCAAAATTTGCACATACTCAAGTCCCCCAGTCCTGCCAAACACACATATGTATGAAAAGTCAGCCCTCTGTATAGGCAGATATTGCATCCTGTGAATACTGTATTTTTGATTTGCATTTGACTGAAAAAATTGTGTATGTAAGTGGACCCGTGTTGTTCAAGGGTCAACTGTATACAAATGCATATATATTCTGG
Source organism: Cheirogaleus medius (assembly GCA_008086735.1). Lineage (NCBI taxonomy): Eukaryota > Metazoa > Chordata > Mammalia > Primates > Cheirogaleidae > Cheirogaleus > Cheirogaleus medius. The sequence continues at coordinate 1,030,216 of VBSM01001118.1, forward strand.
GTATAATCTCTCTCTTATGATTTCTTATGATTTATATGATTTGCAGATGTTTTCTCTTTTCTGAAAAGAAATTCTTTCTTGTTATTGTACTTTGAAGCACAAGAGTTTTTAATTTTATCTTTCTTTCTGGTTGTTTTTGTTTTGGTGTTGAATCTAAGAAACAATTGCCTGATTTAAAGTTATGAAGAACTACTCATATTTTCTGTTAAGAGTTTTATAGTTTTAGCTCTTAAATTTAGGTCTATGACCTATTTGGAGTTAATTTTTGTAAATGGTGTTATGTAGGGGTTCAACTTCATTCATTTGTGTGTGGATATGTAGTTGTCCCAGACCATTGAATGATCTTGGCGCCCTTGAAGAATACCAATCAATCATAAATGTAAGGGTTTATTTCTGGACATTCAGTTCTATTCCATTGATTTATATGTTTATACTTGTGCTATTACCACGTTGTCTTGATTACTGTAGTTTTGTAGCATGGTTTGAAATTGGGAAGTGTGAGTTTTCCCGATTTTATTAAAAATTGTTTTGGCTTTTCTGGATCCCTTGCGTTTCTATATAAATTTTCAGATCAGCTTGTCAATTTCTACAAAATATCTAGCTGGATTTTGTGTTGAATCTGAATCATAAATCTTTAAATCAGATTTGTTTGGGGCTTTACAATAGTATGTCCTTCAATCCGTGACCACTGATGTCTTTCCATTGATTTAGGTCTTTTTAAATTTCTTTCAATTATGTTTTGTCATTTTCAGCATATGTTTTATAGTTCTTTTGCTAAATTTATTCCTTAGTACTTTATTCATTTTCATAGTATTATCAATGAAATTGTTTTTCTAATTTCATTTTTGGATTGTTCATTGCTGTTATATAGAAATAGAATTGATTTTTGTATCATGCAATCTTGCTTAATTCATTAGTTCTAATCATTGTTAAAGATTACTTAGGATTTTTTTATGTGTAAAATCATGTCATCTGCAAATAGTCATAGTTTTACTTCTTTCTTTCCAGTCTGGATGCCTTTTATGTCTTTTTCTTATGGAATTGCCCTGGCTAAAACCTTTAGCACAGTGTTGAATAGAAGCGGTGAGTGCCAGACATCCTTATCTTGTTTCTGATCTTAGGGGGAAAGGGAAAGTATTCAGTATTTCAGCATTAACTATATTAGCTATGGGTTTTTCATAACTGCCCTTTATCAGATTGAGGAAGTTCTCTTTTATTCCTAGTTTGTAGAGTGTTTTTGTCATGAAAGTGTATGAGATAACATTTATTGAGATCTTTTTTTATATGCCAGGCCCTATGCTAAGTGTTTTATACCTAGCATTTCATTTAATCTTCACAACAGCCCTATGAGGTAAAAATTGTTATTTTATCTTCAGATAAAATAGGTAGAATCAGATTGTTTGATTTCAGAAGTTGTGTGCTCAACCATTATCCATTAAAATCCATGTACAAACCATCCTGGTTATATATGTGCCTTTGTATATGCTAGTTTCCTCCTCCTACATTGCTCCCTCTTTCCTCATGTAGAGTTGATCACAAAGCTACCACAACACTTTGTAATTTTTCACTGTGTTGTGAATATTTATTTCATGTTATAATCTGTGCTTCTTGAAGTCAGGGACTTTGTCATATTCATTTTTGAATCCCCGGTGCTTAGTGGAGAGCCAGGAGAGAGAAGTATCACAGAAACAAAGGGATTGGAGCATTTCAAGAAGGGTGGCAGTGGTCAGTAGTGTAGAAATCAAGTAAAATAAGGTTTACAAAATGACTTCTGGTTTGGCCTTTCAGTAAGCTTAGCAAGAGTGAGAGTTATTTTTGTTTTTTTTTTTAGTAGCAGTGGAGATAGCGTCCAGATTCTGGTAGTGATTAGATGATTAAGTGATTAGTGATTAAGTGATAAGAATCTTGTTTTCAGGTGTTTTGTTTGCTGTTTTCAACAGTGCTGCAAGAAACATTCCTGTATATGACTCTTGCCACTCTCTTGTACATGTGCAAGAGATTCTCTTGGGTATATACCTGTGAATGTAATCAGTGGGTCATAGGGTAATAAGATTTTACGACTTTACCCTCCTGTCGATGTGTAAGAGATCCTGTTGTTTTGCAGTCTCTCCTAAAGTATCTAAAGTATCTATTGTGTTCTTTTAAGAAAAACTTCTAAAAGTTGAGGAATAATTTTCAATTTTAGAATAAAATGCACAGATCTTAAATATATAGTTCCATGAAACTTGACAAATGCATATACTAATGTAATACACTCCCGTATAAAAATTTAGAACATTTTATTTTCCCCTAAGTTCCTTCAGATTTCTTTCTTGATATTCTTACCACTCACCAGAGGGAAACACTATTCTGATTTATATCACTTTTAAAATTGGGTTGTTTATATACTAAAAAGAGTCCTTTACACATTCTGGATACAAGTCATGTGTTAGATATATGTATTGTGAATATTTTCTCCTGGTTTGTAATTTTTGCCTATTCATTTTCTAGAGTGCTAGAGTTCTAGTAGTTTTTTTCCCTCTGTGTACCTATGATGTGTGTGTAAGTTAAGACAGTTTTACTTCTATTAATGTGTATGGCTAATTTCTGTTCCTTATTTTACTGACTAGAACCTCCAGTACAATAGTGAATAGCAGTGGTGAAAACAGACACCCTTGGCTTGTTCCTGATTTTAGGGGGAAAGTTTTCAGTCTTTTACCATGAAGAATGATGTTATCTTAATAATAGTCCAGCTACTTGGGAGGCTGAAACAGGGGATCACTTGAGCTGAGGAGTTTGAGATCTGCCTGGGCAACACAGCAACATAGCAAGACTCTGTCTCACAAAAAAAAAAAAAGAAAGAAAGAAAAAAAAGAAACAATGTTATCCTCAGGTTAAAGAAGCCTCATCTCTTGCTTGTTTGCTGAGAGTTTTTTCATCAAAAATGGGTAATGATGAATTCTAATTGTGATGTTGAAGGAGAATTTTTCAGAGAGAGCATAATTATGACTCATGACTCTCTCTTTACACATATAAAATGAACATTTTCATCTACGTTATTTAACTCATTAATTAATGAGGAAACTGGTAAGATGTTAAAACCATTTCAAAGGAAAATTCAAATAGTTAAGTGCAGTAAAGGAATGCTGAAATAAATTTTTCAGATATGTAGATGTAAAACTGGTCTGTCTACTGGGCAATTATCTATTATTTGCATTCCACTGGACAAAACTAGTTTACTTTTCTGTAGGCAAGAATAATTCACATTATTATCAGTTTTCTACAGCTTTAAAGAATTGAAAAATTGAAAGATGGAGGTAATGGATACAGTCACTAGACTTTTTTTTTTTTGGTCCACTTCAAAGCCTTTCACTCTTTTTCCTGAGAAGTGTGGTCTTGCTCTGGATTTCCCTGATCCCCACTAATGTTAAACAGTTTTCCATACATTTATTGGTTATATGTATGTGCTCTGTGAAATGCCTTTTCATTGTTTTTTGCACATTTTTCTGGCCATGTTTTTTTTCCTTAATGTGTATGTTTTATGTGTTCTCAATAATAATTCATTATCAGTTTGTATGTATTTTGAATACCTTTTTCTGTTCATGACTTGTATTTTCACTTTCCTTAAGTTTCTTTTTAATGAACAATGATTCCTAGTTGTAATATGGTCAAATTTATCTATTTAAAAATTCTTTCCTTACCCTAAGGTCAAAAGATACTCATCTTTTCCACTGAGTTGTTTTTTTTTTTTTTTGCTCTGTCATCCTGGCTAGAGTGCAGTGGTGTCATGATAGCTCACTGCAACCTTAAACTGCTGGGCTCAGGCGATCCTCATGCCTCAGCCTCCTGAGTAGCTGGGGCTACAGGTGCATGCCACCCACCCAGCTAAATTTTCTGTCTTTTGTATAGATGGGGTCTCACTCTTGCTGAGGCTGGTCTCGAACTCTTGAGCTCAAGCAATTCTCCCACCTAGGCCTCCCCGAGTGTTAGGATTATAGGCGTGAGCCATGGTGCCTGGCCTCCATTAAGTTTTTTAAAGTTGTTTTGACATTAAAGTTCTTAATCTATCTGGTGTTGGTTTTTCAAGTGGCGTTTTATATTAGGATCAAATTTCACTGTTTAAAAATAACATGGATGTTATGGACTGAATGTTGGTGTCCCCCCAAATCCATAAGTTGGAGCCCTAACTCCCAATGTGATAGTATTTGGAGATGGGGCTTTGGGAGTTAATGGAGGTTTGACGAGGTCATGAAAGTAGGGCCCTAGTCCAGTGAGATCAGTGCTCTTATAGGAAGAGACACAGAAAGCTCGTCTTCCTCTCTTTCTGCATGTGAGGGTACAGTGAGAGGGGTGTCTGCAAACCAAAAAGAGAGCCCTTACATTACAAGATCTTAGACTTCCAGCCTTCAGAACTGTGGGAAAATATATTTCTTTTCTTTAAACTACCCAGTCTATGGTATTTTGTCATGGTAGCCTGAGCAGACGAATGAATTAATATCTTCTTTTACATTTATTCTTTAGTACTTGATGTTTTGCTCTGCTGGATACTGCTTATGTGGGAAGTATCAGGTTTTTATCAGTCCCATTGATATCACAGACAAAAGTTGGAGAGCCCTGGGCATCAGAGAGCCTGAGTCAGTCACTCCTCACTAGACACAATCACAGTGTAAACTCAGGCCACTTTTTTTTTTTTAACCTGTTTCTCTTAAGAAAGTAGCTGCCTTAGAAGGAGGCACTCCTCGGATTACAGTTGCTCAGTCCTGGGGTTTGTGCTGAAGAAGGGGATGTGAAGCAGCAGCCAGGGAAGGTTTTTCTCCTAATTATTGTCCTGAGCATGGAGACCAATGTCTGAGAAATGCATATTTGGGGCCAGGAGTGTGCATGTGATGCTGGGATACAAGAGAAGCAAAACAGAATTTCAGTAGTTCTTTTTCTGGTTTGTTATCCCACAGTTTTGCTGGGCTACCTCTTAAGACAAAGCCACAGTTCCACCCATACCAGTTCAAATGGGTCCTAGCCATGCCAGGGGTTTTTCATAGTTCTCTCAATTTTTCCTGTGTCACTTCTCCAGGGCCATTATTCTGGAAGGGGATCAGCACGTTTTCTAATTCAGCATCTTTGCAGAATTAGAATGGGTATAAATTTTTTCTCAGCCTTCTTAGACTTCCTTACATAATTATAGGTAACTTTATTCTGGTTCCCCCAAAATGGGTATGTTCAAGACTCCTGGGTCATCAGGAAGACTAATTCCATGCCAGGTCTGAAGCCTACCATAGAAGCTGTATAGAGGTGTGGGCTGGCTCTAGCAGAGGGCCCTACAGAATCTTTCGGATTGTTCCAGTGGCTCTTCACCCAAGGATTGGGTTTTGGATAGGTAGAGCCCAAAGGTCCTTTAGTTAGTGTGACTTACTCGGTTATAAAAGGTTCTCTGGCTTAAAGTGGCTCCTCTTCTGCTTAGTAATATTACTTTAAATTCTAACTCTGAGCAGTCATTTTTGCCCAAAATGGCCCATGGATTTTCAAGAGCCTTTTATTACATCTTTCATATAAATTTATATTCTACTTATAATAAGTATATTAGTATTAGAATGTTTTAAATTTCTTACATCAAGGAAACTTGCTGCTACAGGAGAATATACTGTATTTATTCTGTTGTTTTACTTACGGCCTGTCATATCTCTCTGCCCCCTCTAGAGAATCAATCTCCTACACCATGCTATCTTCCATTGTGTTGTGTACTTATTTTTTTTCTTTCTAGGCTTTGTGCTTCCAGAGGAAAGGCAGGTCCTATGTCTTATTTATTTTTGTATGCCTAGCCTTGGTACAGGGCCTGCCAGATTTGCCACAGAGTAGGTACTCTATAATTGTTGAATTAAATTAATGCACAAAAACGTAATTAGTATTTCATAACAACAGACAGTGCATTCTAGGCAGAGAGTAAAGTATGTACTCATAGCCACTGTGGGTATAAGTCCTATGTTTTTTGGCATGGTTGGAATAAATGGTATGTAGGGACAGTTAGTAGGGAAGGACTAGATCACAAAGTACCTACTTGTAAGCTGTGTCAAAGGGTTTTGAAAGGCAGCTATTGGAGGATTTTAGGCGATGGGGATTAACATGGCTAATGTTTTAAGAAGATGGTTTTGAGAGTGGCATGAAAGATATTTTGAAATAGAGAGACCACTTAGAAGGCTATGTAGTTCAGATAGTAGATAACTTGAAATTAGAAGGCTATATAGTCCAGATAGTAGATAACTTGAAAAGGGGTGGACTCCAGAGAAGTTTAGCAGGTAGAATCTATAGAAATTGATGACTGATTAGTTATTGGTATTGGGGGGAAGGAGAGGGAGAAATCAAGGATACTGTCAATTTGGGCAATTAAATGGGTAGTGGTGTAATTTATTTCCAGTGCATGTTCAGGTGTGGAGGGAACTTGTGGGGTGGGAGATAAGATTTTGAAATATTTAGTGAGGTTTCTCTGAGATAGTCTAGTGGAGATGTACAGATCTGTCTGCAGTTCTTGGAGAGGTGGGAGCCTGAGAGAGATTTTGAGGTTAGTAGACTTTAGGGTGTGGTTGAAGAAGGAATCACTCAGGATTGAGGATAAAATCCATGGGGACATCTAGATTTAGATGACAAGTGCAGAAAAAGGCACTGAGAAGATCAAGAAGGAGAAACCAGGAGAAAAACTCAACAAAGGATTTCACAGTAACACCCTTGGCTTCCTCTCTACCTTGAGACCAGGTTTTCCTTTTCTACATCTTGTATTTCATCTTGGTCCTCAGACCTTTTCTTACTTTGAACATTCTCTGCTGGGAGAAATTATGGATGAGAAATGTTTTACTTTTGAACCCAGCAATTTCTGGCTTCTTTTTATTTCCTCTAAATTCTGTTTGAAAACAAGTACTTTCTTCTTTAGCTCATCTTTTTCTACACCTTATACGGAACATGTAAAAGAAACCAGTTGACACTTTGAACATTTTACTTGGCAATTACCTTAGGAAGAAATAATAGTTCGTTACCAACGTTTTATGTTTTTTATCTTTTTTGTCACAGGCAACAGTTTCGCTAAATTATCTGGCATTTCATAACAGGGGTCTTCTTTCTTCCAGCTTCTGATAACGTTTTACTTACTGTCCTCTAATGCCTTTTCAATGGCCTCTGCAAGGCTCCTCAGGCTTTTGCTAGGGAGCCTCCAGGCCCTTCCAGCTTGTGCCTACCACCCAGTCTTGAAACCAATGTCACATGCTTTAGGTTTTTGTTAAGTCAGCACTCCAGTTTCAGGTACCAAATTCTGTCTACCAACTATCGGTGCCTAGCAACCACCCCAAACCTAGTCCTAGAAACTGCATGGCTTTTCTTGACCTTAACTTGGAAATCAACGTCACTTCCACCACATTATGTTGGTTACAAGCAAGTTAAACACCAGCCTGGATTTCAGGAGTTAACTTTTTCTAATGTCTCGTTTAGCATACATGATTGATAATTGGAATGCCTTTGCCACAAAATAGCTGAGGAGCTTCTTTTTCATGGTTATTTGGGATTGATATTGAAAAGCAGTTATGTGTTTGCTGCTTCCATGCTTACAGCTGGATGGAAATAGGCCTCAGAGGGTTCATGGTTTTCTTTGTCATTAGCCAGCAGATGCTTGCTACAGTGTTTTGCTCACTGAGTCTTTATTTAATGTGAGGGCAATGCATCTCTATATGCTAATGAGAAGAACAGTACAATGTGATAGCTCATTCGTGTATAACAAATATCTGCCTTTAGTCCACACATTGATCCTTCACTAAATATATATATATATACACACACACACACACACACACCCCAAGCTGTAATCAACACCTGGTTGGCTTATCTATCTTCACATTGCTTTGACTTTCTGGGCAGTGGCTTCTGACTTTTGTATGTGTGTCTTACAGGGAATATATTTTTTCTGTCAAAAAATTACTTTAGGCCAGGTACAGTGGCTCACGCCTCTGATCCTAGCACTCTGGGAGGCTGAGGCAGGAGGATCACTTGAGCTCAGGAGTGTGAGACTAGCCTGAGCAAGAGTCAGACCCTGTCTCTACTAAACATAGAAAAATTAGCTGGGCATCATGGTGCGCACCTGTAGTCCCAGCTTCTCGGCAGGCTGAGGAAGGAGGATCGCTTGAACCCAGGAGTTTGAGGTTGCAGTGAGCTATGATGACACCACTGCACTCCAGCACTCTACCCTTGGCAACAGAGCGAGACTGTCTCAAAAAAAAAAAAAAAGAATTACTTCAGACGTTCTTAAAACATTAACATTTTTAAAATTTCAGGTCAGAACTATGTATCATAAACAACCTTAAATTTCTAGGCACAAATATTCAATTATGCATGGGTATGGTATGAAATTGCTAATTCTCAATTTATAATTATGTATATATTTATATATATTTTAATTATATAACTTTTATATTGACAAAATGTCCAAGCTCTCTCCATAGTCCCCATCTCCCCTTTGGCCTAGTGGTGCACACCTGTATGAGGACCTATCCTGAAAGTGGGCTGAGGGCCATTTGAGCTGGGAGTTCTGGGGTTTCAGATGGGTACAAGTGGTTTCTGGAGGTGAGACTCAAGAAGGCACTTTTGTTTGGCCTTCTGCACTGCTCACTTCTTAGGGGAGAGGTGTGGCATTAGGAGGGCCAAATCATATTGCTTTGATCTAAGTAAGGGTAGTGTTGATTTTAATAATCTTTCAATATGTCTGCCAGACTTGATTCTTTCCAGTCTATTCTTTTGTTGTTTGGCCAAAAGATTTCTCTAAAATTCAAACTGTTATCACACACCCCTGCTCAAAACCTTTCAGTGCTTCACATTTTCATCAGTGTAAAGTCCAAACTTCCTAACGGTGGCCTGTTAAAGATCCTTTGTTTCCTGTTCTGATAACACTTACTTTTTCATCCTTACCTGTTATTGAGTTCTCTTGTCATGCCAAGCAAGTATTTTTTACCTTCACAACTTTGCTCAGACTGTGGGTCTGTCATATCCCCTGTCTTCATGAACAACCTTTATTTACCAAACTCCTTCTGACCCTTTAACACTCAGTTAAAATATAGGTATCTGACAAGCCTTTCTTTCCCGCCCCAGGAAGAATTAAGTCCTTCCCTTGTGTATTTCCATTGTGATTTTTACACATCTCTCTGTTATGGTACTTGTCTCATTATGTAATGTTTGCATGTCTGTAAAATGTGCCCTCTGCCACCAAAGGCAAGGACTAATGTGATTCAGCATGGTATTTCAAACACCAGTACTGCCTGGGCACACAGTAAATGCTTAATAGATGTGTATTGAATGATGAGTGTAATTAATGGAATGCTTTAAGTGTGAATTGTTCTAAATAGAGGACCATGTTAACAGTAAACTGCATATCCAAGGTGATTGAGGAATGGAATATTCCAGTAATTATGCTGCTTAACAGCCAATTACAAATTATCAATTTTAGATAATTTGAATCAAAAACAAAATGGGCTGTACAGAATTGATCTGTCTTTATCAATCCCATAAGATGCTTCCGTGTGATCATTCTGGATTCTGTGGCTTATTTAGAACTATGGCTGAGGGAGCTGTAGAAGATTGAGCTGTAGGGGATCTGTAGTGATGCTTTGTCAAAAGCTGGACTTTGTTTTTTTCAGTAACCCACTTACATACTTACTGTTTTGCCTATCTAAAGAATATGCTATACATTTAACGCTAGATTAAAGAGATTCACAGTTTATTTTCAAATGTAGTTAAAAAAAAGCTCAGAAGACAGGCAAGCAGCAAACCTTAAGCTGTATTCACTATCTCAATTCATGAGAAAACTTGCTACATTCAGGCTGTGCCCTAGACAATGACAATCCTTGCTGAGCCCAAGTGAACTCTTGTGAATTGAGTTAAGCAGTTAATTTGACAATACTCTCTGGCCAGGCATGACTATCTCAAGAGTGCTTGATCCCAACCGAAATTATATATTGATTCTTCTCTCATTCATTTGAAATTAGTGAGTGGTTACTGCTTATTTGAGTATTGATTTATGGTTCTTTTGTGTTCTCACTTGCCCAACAACAGTGTTGCCGATTATTAGTTGCAAAACTCAGAGATGACTTTTATGCACCTGGGCCTGCATTTTCACATCTTTGAAAGTACCTTGGGCAGAGGCCTGTTTGGGAGCATGCTCTTACTATATTGATCAGCACAAATGATCTGAAAACCGTCATGGTGGTTGAGCTCTGACTTCCTACATTGCTGTCCCATGTTGTTGTTAAACCTAGAAATCTTCCTGCAATGCTTTATCCTTTTTAAAGCAAGAATTTGGGATATCAAGCAGATGTATGTTTCTTATTGACATTCAGATACATGTATTGTAAATGTTTTTTTTTTTTTATGCTGTATTGTTCCATTGGCTCATCTTCACTTGAATCCTTTTCTTTTAATCAGTTTCCCAGTCTGGCTGTCCCTTCAGCTGCATAATAATACAGTATTTGTAACATAATTATTTTGTGAAAGTGAATCATCTTGACTTAAGTACAAGAACTGATTGATCCATTTACAGAAGAGTTAGCTTGAAAAGCCTATCTGAAAGAAAGGACAATTTAAAGGATTGATTAAGTAATTTTTAAGAATATGAATATTAGAGTCATTATGATAGAACCATGGATTGCTGGAATATAACAAAATACTAACCAACTCACTAACCCAGCTATCCAGTTGATATAATCTATGAACAAACAGAATAAAAGTAATTCTTGCTACCTTGTACTAAGCCAGCATCAATTGAGGTTTGGCAATTATGTCAAAAAACTCGTCTTTGGAAACTTAATTTACTCTTACGAGCATTTTTATGTTAAGCTGATTGATTCCGTTAAATACAGCATGGGAACATTTTTGTCTTTATAGTATGACTGTAATTATTAACTAATAATTATTAACTAATAAAAGAATGATTACCTGCTAAAGCATTTGTGTGTGTGTGTGTTAGTCAAGTTATGAATAAGAAAGGCTTTCTTTCAATCTCTGTTTTAAGAGACACAGTATTTAGTGTCATAGGTTTTAATCATGGTTTCACCACCAAGTAGCTGGCTGACTTTGGTGCCTTGGGTTTTCTCATGAGTCAAATTAACTATCTTATCATGAAAATCAAATGTATCCTATACATGAACAGGCTCTATAAAATATATACCACATTTAAGAATTAAGGAAGATTTTAGCCCTTTTTCTGCGTGCTTTTTAACTCTGGGCTGGTCACTTAAGCTCTCCAAGCTTTTTTTTTTCTTCATAGGTAAAATAAAGGAATTAGCTTCTATAATCAACTCAAGAAGTATCATTTACATTTTAGTCTTACTCTCTGATAACCTATGATTTATTATTTTCCTTTTTAAAAAAATCATTTGCTTGTCCCCATTCTCTTTGTTTATATTGAGATTACCAAATAATAGGAATGGATTCCTTTAATCTTATTTTATTTCATATTCCTATCAATCTTGTAAGGGTAGGTGATACCAGCTTCATTTTATTGATGAGGAAAACTGAGGCTCAGGGAGATTGCAGAACTAATTAGCACTAGAAGTAGAATTCCAGTATAGATGTCTGATGCAAAGCATGTTGCTTAAGTGAAGACACACTGCTGTATACTTCATCTAAAGCAAAATTTTGATCTCCATTGTTTTCCCTTCCTTATTTCTCAAACTTTACCAAAATGCTTTTGTAGAAAAATGCGTATTTTTGATAGCTATAAGCATAGTTGGGAATTTTAACATTATAGCACTATTATAAAATGTCTTATTAGCATGATGTAACATGCACAGTATATCTAGAAATCTTTAACACTGAGAAATATAGTTTATCCTTTAAATAAGATGAGATAATTATTTTTTCATAGATATATTTTAAAAATGTAGCATTATTTAATGTTATAGATGCTTTTAAACTTAAAGGTTGTTTTGAGCTTGCCATAGAAGGAAAATAGATGAGCTGTGTACTTACTAATTCTTTTCCCATTTAAACAGTCCTAATTTATTTTGTAATTCTAGGCAGAGGTTTAAACATGGAATTTTTTTCTATAATTTCTAAAAATTTCTATTTTAGGAGGGCGTCGTTTTATAGTATCCATTGTTTGCATTAAAAATTTTTAAAAAGAGTCTCTGGGCCACCTGAAATGTGTAGGTGAAGCAAGGATTAGAACACATGCATCCAGAAACATTCATTTCTGTCTAGAGTTCATTTATAAGTGCTGTACTTTAACGTTTCCTATTATAAGCCTCAGATATCCCCTTGCCCAGGCATACCAGCCCTAGGTATTGATCTTATTTACAATTTACTATTGCTTTTAGAGTGACTGACAGCACTGATTTGCCAAAACTCTAACTCTGATCCTTTCTGATTCAGAAACATCTGACCTTGTAGCACTTCTTAACCCATGTTTCCCTTTTTTCTATTGAAAGTTTCCTGGTGGTCGTTACTAGTCCAAAAGTGAATTCCCATGAGTAGTTCATTGGTCATAGTTTTATTTTTATCTTCTCAACCCATGACTTTGAAATGACTGTGGCACTTTGGGGAGATCTTATCTACTGCATTCTTAACTTTATTCATAAAACTCCAGCCACACTGGCCTTCTTTTCTGTCCTGTGACTATATCAAGTTTCCAACTTCAGGGTTCTACTACTTGTTCCTCTGCAAGGAATGGTCTTCTCCCAGACTAGTGGTTTGCTGGATCCTTCTTGTCATTTAAGTCTCAGCTTAAATGTCCCTGCTTCTATGACAACTCACTATAAATTAGTGTTCTCCCATCATTCTTTATTATATATGGCTGTGTTTGGGTTTCTTCTTAGCACCTAATCACTAATTGATAGCATTTATTTCTGCTTCATTCCCTCTGATGGGCTCAAGGAGCATTCTGTCTTGTTTACTGCTGTATCCTCAGCACCTAGAACAGTGCCTGCCACAATAGGCATGCCAGTAAATATTTGTTGAGTGACCAAATAATGAATACTTTTTCTACTGGCTATTATAAAGATGTCTTTTTGTTTTATCTTTTTTTGGTAGCCAAGAAAGTATAATTAATGTTTATGTACTTTTGACATTTTTCTCTTTCTTTGCTGTTCTGTCTCCTGGTCAAATTCTTTCAAAGGAAGGGATAAACCTTCTAATTCTCAAACTTTTGAAATGTGACTGTTTCCATCTATCTTCTGCTTGCCAGCCAGGTGGGTGTCTGAGCTGGTGTAGCCTAGTCACAAAAGCAATTAGCAGGTAGGAAAATTGGCTTCTAACAGCTGCTTTAGCCTTGCTTGAGTTGGCCTCTTCCCCAAGGGACTGTCATTGTCAACCTAGCAAAATGAAATTGCCTTCTCATAAACATTTTTTTCTGGGATTATAGAACAGAAACAAATTCTAGGTTTATAAAATAAGTTAAAATGTGTCAACAGAATAGAACAGATTAATGACCTGCTGCTGCAATTTGAATTCAGAGTCAAGGCAGCAACGTTAATTTTCAGAATAGATGACATTGAAACTGTGGCACTTTTAGTTCTATTGAAATGACTTTATTATGCCAAAAGGGTAGATTTAATATCTTATTTATTGGTATTGGTGAGGAAAGTGACAATTCTATAAAATATAATTTTGACCCTCAGAGGTTTGATTTATGGCACAGTCCTTGAGTCCTTATACCTTCAATTAACTCCATGGAAAGGGGCAGGCATTTTTGAATGACTGCTACTTGATTTCTTTTCCATTTCATTTTCCCAACTGTTAATTCATTCTATATGGATTCCTTTTGACCATCATAGACCATAACCATTTTTATGTGCCATAATCAATGTATAAATACAGACTTAAAAAATGGATTAAAAAGTTTTCTAATTTTTTATTGATATGTAAAAGTTATACATATTTTGGGGTACATGTAATATTTTGATACCTGTATACAATGTGTAATGATCAAATCAGGATAATTGGGATATTCATCACCTCAAACTTAAATCTTTTCTTTGTGTTTGGAACATTACATTTCTTTTCCTCTATTTCAAAATATACAACAAATTTTTGTTAACTATAATTTCCCTACTACTGATAAATGGACTTTATATTAGCAGTACACCAGTTCTGGGTTGTATATTGATGTATGCCTCAATGATATCAAATGTGGTAATAGTCAATGATATCAAATGTGGTAATAGTCTGCCTTGATTCCTTTTGGTGGGTTTTATTTGGTGTGATTCTCAGTCTGAGCTAGTTGTTAAATGTGCTCCCTTTGAAAGTTACCTTCTAATAAATACCCCTTTCTTTTCATCCCTTTGGAACCTCTGGTCTTTCATAAAACTCAAAGAGTTTGTGTCATTAAATTCTGCTTTAAGTATTTTGTTATAAGAATTAAGAGAAGCTCTATGCAAAATGAGAGCATTAATTTAGTTTTTTAATGAATGAGATGTGCCTTAAAGAGCTATCTAGTTGTCAAATGAAGGACAAAAAACACATGATGATCTCAATTGATGCAAAAAAAGCATTTGGTAAGATTTAATACCCTTTTATGATAAGAACACTAAACAACCTAGAAATAGAAGAAAACTACCTCAGCATAACATAGGCCGTATATGAACAGCCACAGCTAACATCTCTCTCAATGGTGTAAAACTGCAAGATTTTCCTCTACGATCTGGGGCAAGGCAAGGATGCCCACTCTTGCCACTTCTATCTAACATAACATTGGAAGTCCTAGCCAGAGGAATTAGAAAAAGAAAAGGTATCCAAACTGGAAAGGAAGAAATAAAATTATCTGTTTCAGATGATATGATCTTATATGTAGAAAACCCTAAAGATTCCACACGAAAATTGTTAAAACTAATAAACAAATTCATCAGAGTTGTTGGATATGAAATCAGCACACAAAAATCAGTTGTGTTTTTGTATACTAACAATGAATAATCCAAAAAGGTAAAATTAAGAAAAAAATTTTATCAAGAAGAATAAAATACTTATGAATAAATTAACCAAGGAGGCAAAAGACTTAAACACTGAAAACTACAAAACACTGCTGAAAGAAATTAAAGACATAAATAAATGGAAGCAGATGTGTTCATGGATCGGCAGATATAACATTGTTACGATGTCAATACTACCCAAAGCAGTTTACAGGTTTATTGCAATTCCTATCAAAATCCCAATGACTTCTTTGCAGAAATAGAAACATTTATTCTAAAATTTATATAGAATCTCAAGGGATTGCAAATAGCCAAAACAATCTGGAAAAAGAAAAACAAAGTCAGAAGTCTCACACTTGCTGATTTCAAAACTTATTGCAGAGGTATGGTAATCAAAATAGTGTGGTAGTGGCATAAAGACAGACATAAAGACCAATGGAATAAAATAGAAAGCCCAGAAATAAACCCTTGCATATATGATCAAATGATTTTCAACAAGGATGGGGAGACCATTCAGTGGAGAATGGTCAATTTTGAACAATTGGTATTGGGAAAACCAGATGTCGACAGGCAAAAAAATGAAGTTGGAGTCTTTCTTACCTTACACTATATACAAAAATTAACTCAACATGGATCAAAGACTTAAGCATAAGAGCTAAAACTATAAAATTTCTTGCAAGAAAACATAGGAGAAAAGCCTTCATGGCATTGAATTTGGTAATGACTTAGATATTACACCTAAAGCATAGGCAACAAAAGAAAAAATTAAAATTAAGATGTTTTGTGTATTGAAGGATACTATCAACAGAATGAAAAGAGCCTGTGGAATGGGAGAAAAATGTTTGCAAATCATGTATCTGATAAGGGATTGATATCTAGAATATTCTTTATATACAAGTTAACAACTACAAAAAACCAAAAAACTCAATTAAAAAGTGGCCAAAGGATTTGAATAGACATTTCTCCAAAGATACAAATGGCCATAAGCACGAAAAGATGTTCAATATCACTAACCATTAGGCAAATCTAAATAAAAACCACAATGAGATATTACTTTATACCCATTATGATGGCTTTTATTAAGAAAAAAGTAAAAGTAAACAAAACAGGTATTGGCAAGGATGTGGTGAAATTGGAACCTTTGTACATTGTTGTTGATGGGAATATAAAATGCTATGGCTGCTAAAAACAGTATGGCATTTCTTCAAAAAAGTAAAAATAAAATTACCATATGGTCCAACAATCCCATTTCTGGGTATATATCCAAAAGCACTGAAAGCAGTTACTCAAAGACATATGTGCACACCCGTATTCATAGCAACACTGTTCACAATAGCCAAGAGGTGGAAGCTACCGATGTCCATCAGAGATGAATGGATAAACAAAAGGAGTTATATACATATTATACAATAAATATTATTTAGCCTTAAAAAGGAAAGAAATCCTGTTGCAGTTTACAACATGGATGAACCTTGAGGACATTATGCTAAGTGATGTAAGCCAGCCACAAAAAAGACATAAATTATATGATTCCATTTATATGAGGTATCTAAAGCAGTCAAATGCATAGAAACAGGAAGTAGAATGGAAGTTACTAAGGGACCAGAGGGGAGGTGGAAAGGGGGAATTGTTTAACAGGTATAGTTTCAGATTTGCATGGTGAAAAAGTTCTGGAGATATGTTTCACAACAATGTCAATATACTTAACACTGCTGAACTGTACACTTAAAAGTGATTAAGATTTTATGTTGTGTTTCTTACCACAATAAAAGAAATGAAGCCAGTCATTCGGTAACTGCTTACTAAATGGCTTCTTTGTGTTCTGTACACTGTTGGGCTGAGGAGATATAAAGATTAATAAAAACCCTTAAGGCCTTTAAATCAGTATGACTTAATGCAGCTGCATTGAGGTGTTATTTTTGAAATTAATAGACTTTATTTTTTTAGGACAGTTTTAGATTTTTAGAAAAACTGTAGAAAGTACAGAGAGTCCCCCCCCCCCGCAACCCCATACGCAGTTTGCCCTATTATTAACATCTTGCATTAGTGGGGTTATGCTATAATAAAGAATTTGTCTGGTCTTTGTCTTAGGTTCTTAACATGGAGATTATAAAACCATTGGGATTTCTGGAGTGGTAGGTGTAGCTTTGTTATATTAATCTGATGACTCGTAGTGGGCCCCTACATAGCTTCAGGATGAGGGCTGGTCACTAGAAGGAGCAACCATGTGATTAGAAGTTTGGGACTTTGGGTCAGTCTAGAGGTAGGGGCTGGGAGATTGAGTTCAGTCATGTGGCTAATGATTTTTTAAGCAGTTATACCTATGTAATGTAACCTCGATAAAAATCTCTGGACACCAAAACTTGGTGGAGCTTTTGATTGGTGAACTGAACACACTGATGTGCTAGGAAGATGAGTGCCCCAACTCATGGGGAGAGGGCATGGAAACTCTATGTTTGGGACTGTCTGTGACCTTGCCCTACGTATATTCTTTATAATAAATCCATAATTGTAAATATAGTGCTTTCCTGAGTTCTGTGAGTAATTCTAGCAAATTATTAAACCTGAGGGGATCATGGAAACCTTTGAAAATGTGGCCATTTGGTCAGAAGTGCAGGAGGCCCTGGAAGTCCTGCTGGCATCTGAAGTAAGGGTAGTCTTGTTTGGGACCATGCTATGTAACTTGTGGGGTCTACACTAACTCTGGGTGGTTAGTGCCAGAATTGAATTGCAGTATACTCGGTTGTGGTTAAAACAGAATAATGGTACATTTGTTACAATTAAACAGGGGGCCAGTTCACTGTCCCTCAGACCGTTGGAGGACCAGACTATAGTTTAAAAAAAACTATGAACAAATTCCTATGCACACTGCACATATCTTATTTTGAAGTAAAAAAACAAACGGGCAAAAACACCCGCATGTGGCCCGCGGGCTGTAGTTTGAGGACGCCTGCAATTAATGAACCAATATTGATACATATTTTAAACTAAATAGTTAATATTAGAGTTCACTCTGTATGTTGTATAGTTTCATGGGTTTTTACAAATGCATAATGCCATGTATCTACCATTACAGTGTCATACAGAACAGTTTCACTGTTGGAAAATTCCCTGTACTCCACCTATTCATTCCTCCCTCCCTCCCTCACCCCTAAACATTCCCCTGGCAACCACTCATCTTTTTACTGTCTATATAGGTTTGCCTTTTTCAGATTGTTATATAGCTGGAATTGTACAGTATGTAGTCTCTTCAGATTGGCTTCTTTCACTCAGCCATGCACATTTAAGCTTCCTCTATGTCTTTTTGTGGCTTGATAGCTCATTTATTCTTATCTGCGAATAACATTCCAACGTGTGGACTTTTCACAGTTTATTCATGTCTAGTGAAGCATATCTTGGTTGCTTCTAAGTTTGGCAATTATGAATAAAGCTGCTATAAACATCTGTATGCAGGTTTTCATGTGGGTATTTATTTTCAGACCAGAATGCACTTGCTGGGCCATGTAGTAAGATTAAATTTAACTTTATAAGAAATTGCCAAGCTATCTTCCAAAGTTACTGTATCATTTTGTATTCCTAACAGCAATGAGTGAGAGTTCCCTTGGCTCCGTATCTTCACAAGCATTTGTATTGTTTTGAATTTTAGGCATTCTAGTAGTTATATGGTATGGTGTCTTGTTTTAATTTGCAGTTCCCTAATGACATATGGTGTTGAGCTTCTTAATATATGCTTATTTTCCATATGTATATCTTCTTTGGTGAGGTGTTTGTTCAGATCTTTTGTTCACTTTTTAATCACATTGTTTTCTTATTGTTTCAAAGTTCTATGCATATTTTAGATAACAGCCCTTTTTCAGATATGTCTTTTGCAAATATTTTCTTCTAGGATGTGGCTTGTCATTAACAATATCTTTTGCAGAGCAAAAGGTTTAATTTTAATGAAGTCCAACTTACAAATTTCTTTCTGGGGTAGTGCTTCTGGTGTTATATCTAAAAAGTCATCACCAACCCAATTCACCTAGATTTTTTTCTGTTATCTTGTTTTATAGTTTTGTGTTTTATATATAGGTGTATGATCCTTTTTGAGTTAATTTAATTTTGTGTAAATTTTGCTTTACATTTTTAAGATTATAAAATATTCAGAACATACAGATCAGTGTAAAGTCTAAGATAATGACCCATGTATAAAGTACCTACCAAATGGCTTTATTAAATCTTAACATTTTACCAAATTAATCTACAGATTGATCAATGTAGTTGAGACTCCTGTGCATCCCTCCTAATCTCATCTGTATACCTTTCCCAAAAATAACCAGTTTAAAGAATATGGTATTTTTCAAATCCATGCTTGTTTTATAGTTTACTAAGTATTTATCATTTTATATAGTATTATTTTATAAGTTTTAAAGTTTCACCTTAACATTATGTATATTACATGTATTTCTGAAACTTATTTCAAAACTCAGCATTGCTTGTGAGATTTAGAGGATTGATTTTTTTACCATAAGGAAAGAATATTTATTTTAATCTAAAGCAATTTAATATTAAAGAATTAATTTACTGTAAGTTAATTTTATTATGGTTTCTTATATTAGCATAGATAGAAATGCCATGGTTTTTCTGGAGTCTATTATGATTTAGTTCTGACCTGAAGATTATATTTTTCAACCCTCAAACATATCTTTAAATTTTATTATAGGATGTGTTTTTTAGATGCTTACTAAATTGGTTCTAAAGTCCTATTTTTTGTTTTAGAATTTTTTTTTTTTTGGTGTGTGGGTATTTTTTAGAATGTACACACAATTGAAATTAGATTAATATGGTGTTCCATAGCTACCCTGTTAAGGTTACTCAATGGAAGCTAGAAAGACTTAATTTTTGAAAGTATGCTGCTAGTTGGAGAATGTGCCTTTTATACATTTCTTTCTGGAGTTCTTTTTAAGTTGCAGATTTTCTTTACTATAAGTATTAGTTTCTAAAAGAACACACCATGTATAGGTTAAATCAAATGATCTGTAAAATTCAAGGTGGAGGTAAAGCTGTAGCTTCCTCCCTCAGCAAAAGGAAAGTGACTTCATTTTGTTTGGGATGGGGAAAGTTGAACCTAATTATTCATGCTGATGAATGCAGCAAGTTTCATCCAGTGAAAGTGGAAGCTGTCAGATCTTTGCAGAGTTTTCTGTGACCTAAATTAATCTGTATAGGATTGTAGTCTTTAGAGAAGGCTACTCCCATTGTCTGCTGTGTTAATTGTGCATGTTAACCTGTCACTGCTGATTTGATTATCATTGCTCATTTTGTATTTTTTGACTGGTGTATATTTTGAGTCCAATAACAAAAAAACAAAAAACAAAAAACCCCTCAAATTTCTACTGTTTTACAAATTTAAAAAAAAAATGACCTCCCTCTTCCCTCAAGATCATTTATTATAGGTTCCAGAAAGCTGTGTAATGGTACTTCCAATCCATATTATTTTTCTATCAACACCCCCCAAAATCTATTATGCTGTAAAGCATAATTGACAGATTCAGTTGTAATTTAATGAGAACAGACTAATATGCCAAGGGAACTGATTTTTAAGTCCTTCCTCTTCTTGCTCGGCTCTGTTGTGTGAAATGCTAAAGTAGCTTCTCCCCCCTTGTGTCCTCCTCAAAGATGAAATGTGTTTCAGATTTTGTCTCCCTACCCCTTCTAGTGAGACTGTGTTTATAACTGTGCTATATTGATAAAAGATTACTGATAAATGACTATTTTCCTACTGAATTTTCTACAGCTCATTTTTTTACATGATGCCATGTTTTAGATACCATCTCATTAACAGGAATTAGTCCATGGTAAAGGTTTTGTAACATGGTGTCTAAGGTGAAGGTGTAAATTAAAAATTAACTTGGTATAGAATCTCTATGCTAGATTGTATTTTATATGCTGTTTGGGATTTTATGTTCAGGGTCTTTATGTGCCAAGATGATGTACTCAGATTAATGTCAGGATGATGTTACAGATCTATTAATTTCAGAGAAGTCATCAAATTTTCACTTTGGACATATAGTTACTTTACATTATTGATTATAATCTTAAATGATTATTCTTCCTTGGTTTTTAAATAAATATTTACTGAAGGTTTCTTCTGTCAAATAAATGTCATTCCTGGCTCCTTTCAAAATAAACTATATTAATTTTGTCTTAGCATACTTAGAACATTTTTTGTTTTTCAAGTGGAGCTTTCATGACTGTATTGTTTTGTCCCAGTTGAGTTTATCTGGTCTTCTTTTACTCCCTACCTGTGTCCCAGACTTTTGAATATAATCATGCTTCTTACTGTTAGCATCCTGAGGGCTAAACCCATCTCTTGATTGATTGTCTTTTTCCCCACTCATTTCCCTATCTTCACTCATTTTGCTTCCTGCCATAAGCACCTACTCTAATCTAGTTAATATATGACTTTGGATATTTGCATATCTTTGGAAAATATATAGTGTTTTCTATATATATAAATTTTAATTTTCACAGATAGCTTTGGGTTGTACATCCCATTTTATTTTTATTTTTTCTATTTAGCCCTATATTTAAACAATCTATCCTTGTTGCTGTATGCAATTCTGGTTCATTACTTCTGATTGCTATAAAGTATTCTGTCATGTGCATACTCTTCTCCCTTTATACTATGTATCCATCTTGTTTATGTACTCTCCTACTGATGGCACTTGGGTATATTCAACTTCATGTACCATTAGCAATGCTACAGTGATAATCTTTATTTTATCTTATGAAGGTATATACTCAAGAATGTGATTGGTGGGTTGTTGAGTGTCTATTATTAAGTTCACTAAATGTCAGATGGCTCTGTAGAATGACTGCAGTTTATACTCCTTTGAGCAGTACATGAGGATTCAGACTCTATTTTTCATGTAAGTAACTGGGCAACCAAATGGAACTGAAGAGTTGCTTTTTTTATAGACATGATTAGCAAAAATCATGCCAAAATATTTGTGAAGAATATAAATCCAAAGTAGGTTACTATCAACCCTTCATTCAGAAGGGACTCATGAATGTAAAAGCTGCCTTGGTTCCTAGAAAAGGTCCCTATAAAGAGAGCTTTTTAGTCAGATGAAGGTGAGCCCTCATGGCCACATAACTGTCCACCAGTGTAACTCTGCCCACCAGCGTGTGGACGGCTGAGCTCTGCAAGCTGTGAATGATTAGATTCTTTGTGCCCGTCGTGGTTCTTGGAATGCAAACATGAATGAAGCTGACTCTCTACCCCTGAGGCTGTGTAAGTGTAGTACACGTGGGTCAGGACTTGTGCTCATCTGCCTCTTGGGGAGACCTCTTTGCTTTGTCTCTGAGAAATTGGCACTCACTGCAATCTTTCTTGGCAGCCTTCCTCCTGGCACTGCTATTTTTCCTATCTTACTTTCTAAAATTAAGACACATATACCTGAGTCGATTAACTAGAACCATTTGGGATCCTACCAGTCCTTCATTATACCTAACCTGGTAAAAGATTTCCAAGGAAGAGATTTTTTTTTTTTTTTTTGAGACAGAGTCTCACTCTGTTGCCCAGGCTAGACTGCCATGGCATCAGCCTAGCTCATAGCAACCTCCAACTCCTGGGCTCAAGCAATTCTTCTGCCTCAGCCTCCTGAGTAGCTAGGACTACAGGCATGCGCCACCATGCCCAGCTAATTTTTTCTATATATTTTTAGTTGGCCAATTAATTTCTTTCTATTTTTAGTAGAGACGGGGTCTCGGTCTTGCTCAGGCTGGTTTCGAACTCCTGACCTTGAGTGATCTGCCCACCTCGACCTCCCAGAGTGCTAGGATTACAGGTGTGAGCCACCACGCCCGGCCAAGATGTTCTTAATGTGATATTTGTTTCCTGAAGTGTGATGATTGGGGTGGGAGAGATGGCATATTTATAGGTCCCTTTAAATAGGTGAAATGGGGATTGGAAACTATCACCTAGGAGCATGGATTAATTAAAGTAGTAAGAGACAGCATGATGTATAGTGATAAGAACACAGATAATAGTGTTGGGCAAAATAACAGAGAAAACAGTTTTCAATCTTTACTTATCTAAATTCCCATTAAAAGGCAAGTAGATAAACAGATGAATGGGGAAAACCTGCATGTGTGTTAGAAACTGGAGCTTAGTGCCACTGATGACAGAAAACCTAGAATAATTTTTGTTAGGCAGCACTGCTAATGGGCCTGAAATGAAGTAATTGAAGGGGGACCTCTCAGGTGAACCTTTCTGAGAGAAAACCCTTAGGTTGGGAAAGGCAGAAAAATCTTAATGCATGTTCTTTTATAGCACAGCACTTAAATTTCTCTTGCTTCTCAGACCAGAAGCATTGGTACTTCGTGAACAGTGTTCATTGCTCTAGAGTTTATTCATGGTACCTCCCTAGAAGGAGACTGTCCTAGCAGGTGGCCTAGTCACTAAGTTCCCAATTACCAACACCCCTGCCTTAAACCCTGTTCGGGTTGCTGGATCTCTCAACTAGCAATTTGTTGAGGTTTTTGTTCTCAAAAAAATTTCGTCATTAAAGCTGGATATCAGTTATGAAAAGGGAGCATTCTGATAGGATTCTGAAGGCATGTAAAATACAGTTGCCAAACTAAAATCTATGGATACAGTGAATAGCAAATTAAACACTGCAGAAAGACAAACTTGTGAAGTCTTTTCCAGATGATAAAGGCAAAAGATGGAGAAATGAAAATGATGAGAAAATAAGACAGAAGGAAGATAAGTCTGGAGATAAAATGTACAAATGGTAGTAATATCAGAAAGAGAGAGATGAAGCACATCCATTGTCCAAACAAACAAACAAAAAAATAGAAGAAAACATTGCTGATCCAAAATTAATACAAAGAGAAATATGAAAACATTTCCTCTTGGGCTTTTCAAAATTAGAGGCATGTCTGCTAGAGATGGTATGAAAGGAATGAATTGATGAAAATATAGAGAACGAACCCATAAGTTATCCTCCCATGGAAAAGCAGACTGCCTGAGTTGTGAGTAGAAGAGATGCTGCATAAATCTCACTAGCTATCCCCTTTTGAGAAACAAGCATAAGCCGGTATAACAAGTAGCCAGTCAGCTAAATGGGAGGACTTCTTCCTGGAGCAAAGGGGTGCCAGGCCTGGAATGACTGCATGGTGCGTATAGTCATTACAAAAGAGAAGACAGAATTACCATTGTTCACAGATTATCTACCTAAAAATAAAAAAAAATTACCTGAAAGCCTATTTGAACTAATATTAAGTTATATAGTTGGTTGCAATCTAAATGTACTGAAATCAGTACTTTTTAAATATTCAATCAATACCTAGTTAGAAACTATAATGAAAAAAATCCTATAAATATTTAAAATAAATTAAAAAAGGCAGAAATTATTTTTTTAAAACTTAGTTTTTACAGCAGAACATAAGAGACTTGAATTAAGTAGAGAGATTAAACATTTCTGATAAAGAAGACTCAGTATTTTATGGTTTCTTCCCAAATCTGTGAATTTAATGCAGTTCTAATAAAAATCCTAATTAACTTTTTTGATTTAGAGGTGAGGTGGAATAGGGGAACTTAACAAAGTTTGTCTGAAATTGATCTAGAATAAGTTTAAAAGAAAATGAAAGAGTAGACTTATGAAGTTGGAATTGTACTACCGTGTACTAGAAGATGTTTATAAGCCTGCAGTAATTAAAACTCTATGATAATGACTAAGAATGGAACAAACTAGAGTCCTGAAAAAATACATATTAGTGCTTGATATTGATATCATTTCAGTTCATTGGGAGAAACAGTGAATCAGTGAACAACCAGTGCTAGGAAAATTAGTTTAGAAATTGCAAGACTATAAAACTAGAGTTGTACTAAATAAGCTAAGATTTCAGATGGATAAAATAATGAAATATATGTGCAAATATATAATCAAGTACTGGAGAAATTCTTTCTTATTTTTAACATTTAAGAAAAAATTTTTTCTTACATAAACATACAGTTATTGCAGAAAATAAATGTATAAACAAAAAGAAGCAAAAATACCCAGAATTCTACCCAGTCAGAAACCACCATTGATAGCATGTAGTTGTATAGAGGAGGGCTCTTTCAAATGTAAAATTAAGCAAAGAAATCACATATAAAAAGTGATTTGGATACATAAAAATGTGTCAAATACCATTAAAAACATAAAAAGGCATATGTCAAATGTGAAAGAATATTTATGCCACATGATAAAAATTTAATACCTTTAATGCATGAAGAGCTCTTCTAAGTCAATAACAAAATGAATACCTGAATAGGAAAATGGGCAGTTATGAATAGGGCAGTTTGTCAAGGAAAAGACAGAAACAACCAATGCATGTGGAAAAACATTGTCAATATCATTAGTAAATAAGGAAATTGAAAATAAAACAAGGTACCTTTTTTGAAAAATGTCATATCTTTAAAAATCTACCAGATTGGTAAAGCTGTTTTAAAATGACAATGCCAGAGTGAGAGAGGGTACTTGGAAAAAATCAATGTCATTAACTAATAACATTTACATTTCTCTCTAACTTTTCTATTTAAAAAATTTTTAAAAAACCAAATTAAACAAAAATATTGTATGACGACCATGTATTCTTTTTTAGGTAAAGGGAAAAAAATAAGCTCTTCGCCGGTCGTGGTGGCTCACGCCTGTAATCCTAGCACTCTGGGAGGCTGAGGCGGGAGGATCATTTGAGCTTAGGAGTTCGAGACCAGCCTGAGCAAGAGTGAGACCCCGTCTCTACTAAAAAATAGAAAGAAATTAGCCAGACAACTAAAAATATATAGAAAAAAATTAGCTGGGCATGGTGGCATATGCCTGTAGTCCCAGCTACTTGGAAGGCTGAGGCAGAAGGATCATCTGAGCCCAGAAGTTTGAGGTTGCTGTGAGCTAGGCTGACGCCACGGCACTCCAGCCCGGGCAACAGAGTGAGACTTTGTCTCAAAAAAAAAAAAAAAAAAAAAAAAAAAAGCTCTTTGTATTTTGGTAAAAAAGGACCCACATATCCCTTGTTAATGAGGAGAAGTGTAAGCTTATATGACTAGTGGCAGAACAAATTGATGAAGCCATTCTCTACAGCAGTTTAGAAAAGTATTAAAAGCATTCTTGAGCTAACTACTTTTGATCCAAAATTTTACTTAACATAATTTATCCTAGAGAAACTATCAGAGCTATGCAAGAAGACATATATAAGGATATTCTGTATATACAAGGTATAAAGTATATACAGCATATACACAAATATTGGATATTATGAATTTAGAAACAACCTATACTATATATCTATAAAGGAATGTTATGTAACAATTAGGAATACTTTACCAGATAATAGTAAATATCAAAAGCTGCGTATAAATTTTGGACATTCTCTGATCCCAGTTACTCATGCCATTATTCAGGCATTCACTCCCAAATAGTTAGTGCCTGCTGCACCTAGGCATTTTTGTAGTACCAAGAGATAGAGCACTGAGGGGAAGAAAACAGGCCCTTTCTTTGCCTTCAGGAAACTTTCATTCTAGTTAGTAGAGACAGAACAATAAATAAATAATTTGTCAATTAGTGATAAGTGCAATGGAGAAAAATATAGCAGAATAGGGTGATAAGGTGTACCGGGGGAGGGGGAAAGGGAAGATTGCTACTTTGTATAGGTTGGATCAGAGAGGTCTCCGAAAAATGACATTTGTATAGAGACCTGAAAAAGCTAGGGACCTGGAAAAGCCCCAACTCTCCTCCAACCTAAGTGATCCTAATTTACTGCGTTTTCTCATCATTAGCATCAAACCTATTTATTTAAGATTCCTGGGCTTTAGAGACACAGGGAGACAATTCAGCAAGCACCATTTGCTGTTGAAGGTTAAAGCAACTGTACCCTATAATCTCCTACTCAGCTGCCAATACCAAATTTAATACAGAGAGGTGAACACATGGCTGAAATGTTTAGCATGGTATCTATTTTTCCCATCTTAGTTTAAGATTATGAAAATTACATATTGTCTATAAAAGTTAGTATTTCTAGTTAGTGATAGTTCCCCAACATCAGGGCACTAAGTACATCAAAGCAGTGTACAAGAAAGCAGTGTTTATATCTGGGGGAAGCATATTCCTGGTGGAATGAACTGTGCGTGTTCCAGCAAGAGCATGGAGGTCAGCTTAGCTGGCATAGATAAAGCAGTGGGGAGAGTGTGTGGATCATAGGGAAAAGAAGTGGAGGTTAGCGGTAAAAATGGAGGCCCTTGCAGGCCACGGTAGGCACTTTGTCTTTTACTCTGTGATGAGAAGCCTTTGTAGGATTTTGAGCAGTGGAATGACATATGACTGATATTTAAAAAGATCTTTTTCGCTGTTTGGTCTAGAATAGACCGGAGAGGAACAGGGCTAGAAGCTTGGGGATAAGAGACTATTACAGTAACCCTGTCAAGAGATAATGGTGACTTGGACCAGTGGTAAGTAGTTTGATTCTGGATTTGTAACTCATACCCACAAACTCTTATTTGATGAAATAATTAAATACATACTTCAATATGTCGATAGTTATCTCTGGTAGGATTGTTGGTGATTTGTGGTTTTTTTTTAAATAGAGACCCGTGTTTTTCAAATTTTCTGTATTAAAATCTGGGAAAAAAACCAAATGTGACTTCTACTTTTACAGTATTTTTCCCCCAATTTCAAAATACTATATGCATTTAAAATTTTAAGAATTATATATTTTTTCCTTTTATTATTAGGCATTCCCTCTGTCTTGTGATTCAGAGGGTGAGTAGGCCCAACCTTTAAATTAGAACCCAGATGTTAGTTAACTGACTGACTTAGTGAAATTGATTGAGAAAGGAAATTACATGTTTTTTCCCTAAGATAAAGAAGATTGTATTCAGCATTTTCCCTATCATCCTTGTTTTCCTCTGTAAACTATAGAAACCCACTTTAGTACATCATTGATAAATTCAGTGCTGTAAGGATACCTTTTTCACTTATGTATTCTGTTGTTCTTACCTTATCACTAATGCAGGATAACTCAGTGATGAGAAACCTCAGTATAATTCAACAGAATGGTCATGTCCACATCATCCTTGCTAATGAATAAGAGTTGTGTTCGTTTCCTGAAAATCGTTTGTATGTATCATTAGAATATACTATGATTTTTCTCTTCTGATTTGCTTAGTACACCAAATATTAGGACACTCACAAACCAACTCACTCCAACTTAGGTCTAGTGGTCCAGAGCATGCTAGTTGGCAGAGAGGGAAAAATGAAGTCAAATTGGAATTCAGACTTGGCTATGGACAGTATGGAATTGAGTTTCTTAAACAACAAATCAGCAAAACAAAATCCTTCATTATCTGTAAGCATAACTTGAGTGTTCTATTAGTCAAGAACAACAAACCCTGCTTTTTGTCATTGGCAGTGTTTAGTCCTCTAATATTAGCTCCTAGAAAATGGAGATTCGGTCTTTTTGCTCTGAGGAGAATCTCCAGGTGAGGTGAAGAGAGAACAAGATAAAATTTTGTTTTGCTTTGCGTTTTGATTCCAAATCATGCTTTACAAGTAAATTGCAAATTTGTAGTGAGACTTGTTCTGTTGTATAAACAGCAAAATTACACCATGGCCTGTTGGCTGTACTTTAGTCCATTATTTAAAAA
The DNA here is from genome assembly GCA_008086735.1 of Cheirogaleus medius. Taxonomy (NCBI): domain Eukaryota; kingdom Metazoa; phylum Chordata; class Mammalia; order Primates; family Cheirogaleidae; genus Cheirogaleus; species Cheirogaleus medius. Next base: position 1,058,785 of record VBSM01001118.1, read on the forward strand.
TGAATGTGATTTGTTTCTTTTTCATGGAAATAGAGAAATATCTCATCTTACATTTTAGATTCTGAAGAAATTTAATTATAGTCTAAAACTTTTTATACCTTCTGTGTGTTTCTATACCTACTAAGCAACCTGTATGGTGAATAAATATTTTACTGTGTTTGACTTGTCACTCTTTGTTTACCTAACTGGTATGTAGATTTTCAGTTCAGTTTTCCAGTGATCCAGAACTGATGTTTTTATTGTTGCTTCCTGAATGTTTCAGTAAAAATAATTCCTTTGCTTCAAAAATGACTGTCTTATCTATAATGTTTATGTTTTCTGAACTTTTTAATTACTTTTCTATGAATTGTGTGTGGCACCGTGGAATGGAAATAGACTTTGTCATCACATGGACTGGGTTGAATCCCAACACTGTCACTGGATAGCTGCATGAATAGCTGTCAGAGCCTTACTTTCCACATCCATGAAACAGATTTCTTGTGATAGACCTCTAGCATTATGCCTAGTGTATGGTAAGCAGCCAGTAAATATTACTTCCTTCTATTTTCCTCATTTTATATTTTAAATTTGTCTTCTTTATTGAATAGAACCTTTGTTAATTTTGTTATAGTTTTAGGTGATTTTTATAAAAGGCACCTTTAATTAATGGCAAATGAAAAGTCTCTCAGTTACTAAATTTGGTCTGTATGACATCAGATCTCCAATTCAGGTCTTGGCTTTTATTCTTTTTAAAGATGGTTATTGTACAGTTTTGTAGTGTATTCAAAATGTGTAATTGTGCCAGATATCCTGCAAAATCCCTATGCTAGAAGCGTTGTGTCTCTCATCCCCACAACTATATGAGGTAGATATACTTTTTGTTCATTGAAGAGGAAATCAAGGATCATATAAGGAAAGCTTTTTTTTTTTTTTTTTTTTTTTTTTTTTTTTTTTTTTTTTTTTTTTTGAGACAGAGTCCTACTCTCTTGCCCTGGCTAGAGTGCCGTGGCATCAGCCTAGCTCACAGCAACCTCAAACTCCTGGGCTCAAGCGATCCTCCTGCCTCAGCCTCCTGAGTAGCTGGGACTACAGGCATGCGCCACCATGCCCGGCTAATTTTTTTCTATATATTTTTAGTTTGCCAATTAATTTATTTCTATTTTTAGTAGAGACAGGCTCTCGCTCTTGCTCAGGCTGGTTTCGAACTCCTGACCTTGAGCGATCCACCCGCCTCGGCCTCCCAGAGTGCTAGGATTACAGGTGTGAGCCACCGCGCCCGACCTAGGAAAGCTTTTTAAAAATGTGTATGTATAGATGGGCCAATGAATGTATTAAAATCCATGTGGTATATTGTAAAGTGATCTTTTGCCAGGTTTTTAGAGAGTGAAGGCTCCATTATCAGATTAGAGTCATCTGCATTAGGACTGCAGAGTAGTGGTCAGGAAGCTGTGCGGGAGTTGAGCTGTTGCTGTTATTTGTGATACTGAAGCATCCTTGAGTAAGTATGCACTGTTGCTGTTTGAGAGTGCTTTGACCAAGGTTTTTTGCTTTGACCAAGGATTTTTCCCCCCTCCTTCTTCTGTAGTGTGCTCATCAATTAATTCTTAAGTCTTCAAAGTGTATCTTCCTTAATTTTAATCATTTTATCTTCAGCTTTTGTAATAACATTCATTTCCCTTTAAATAATCTTTTCAGTGATGCTAACTCTATCAAAAGAAAAATCTAGCGTGTGTATGGATTTTTTTAAACATTTCTTACAGTGTTTTAGTTTTTCAGAATTCACATAAAAGAACCCAACAATAATCTATACTTAGTTTTTCTTTTCTGTTAAAAAGGAATATTAGGTCTTAGTATATGTTATTGTTATTGACATAGTGTTCCATTAATATTAAATATTGGTCAGTTTGTCACAAATATTTATATATACATTATAAAAATGAACTTGTTTCATAATTATCTACCCCTTATATAAAATATGAGTGTTAAAAAATATAGACAGATACTTAAAATACATTAGAGCCAAGTTTGAGTTTTTATCTTATTGGCATAGGAATTTACAGTGATTCATTGGGTTATTTCTTTATTAATGGGCTGGTTTCACTTTAAATATACCCTTGCCCCAACAATGATTTATTTAATTTAGAACCATAATCTGATGAATTCAGGGACCAGTTTAACCTGACATCCAAATATTTGATTCTATAGTTATTAAAACATCAATATATTATTTACCAGCCTGTTGGTAATCATCTGGGAGCACTTTTTAGTATGAAAATATTTGAATATTTTATTTCTAAAATCCAGATTAGTTATTTATAGTCTTTTCAAAGTATATTTGTCCAATGTTAATATTAATTACTGTGGAAAACAAAGAGCTGTATCAGATATGTTTATATTTTCTTTGAATATTCTGAAGGCTAGCTTTAAATGATAGTCAAATATTATATTCTAATAAATATTTTTGGATGTAATTTGCTATTGAATATGTTTACTTGAGGCAAATAATAGTGGACCCTATGGGAATAATTTTGCCTTAATAAACTTAATTTCTGAAGATTTTCAAAATATGGTACATGAAATAGATTTTCTTCTAACCATAATACCTGCCTGCCTCTATAGCATGAGCTCCTTTATCACCAGTAATATTTTTTATATGCATTTCACATGTCAAGCCTAAATAAAATAGTATGAATAATATAAACCCAGATTGATTCTGTGTTGGGAGAAAATGAGAGACCATAAATTTCAGAACCATCTTAACATCTTAGAGAGTTGTCCTTCCAACATTGCTAGTTTATTGAATCCAGGAGCCAAGAATGATTACTTTTTGTCTTAGATTAGAAGTCAGGAAGTTTGAGAAAAATATTCCCTGTATTCAAAGAATGCTGTCATTGGATGTGAAGTACAGATTTTAAACAAGGAGAAGGGAGTTTCAGAGCTTTCTAGCCCTTAGTTTCATTTATAGCAGGAGAAAATGTAGATTTACTTTCTTATGAACTTTGTTTTAAAATGATTCTGCATTTCTGTTTCTATTGGAGATAGTTTGTGTCCTTTCTTTTATTTTTCCTAATATAAAATTTTTTTGTTTACTTATTTACTTGAAAGATTATCAAGACCCTGGGGTACTATGGGTCATCATTACAAGAGAATAATTGAAAGTGCGTGTTATTGATGGTCTCCTTTATCAAAGTTAATAGACCTCTAATGTTGGGATTCATTGTGTCATTCTCTAAAATCCAAAGATGAATCCATGTGTTGGGGGAGGGGAGGATAGGAAGGAGATGTTAAGTGTTCTGAATAGAGTCTAAAGTGGCTTAGCAAATGGGGAGATTTTATTGTCTATAGTCTATAGAGAATATTTTGAGTTCAGATTTCTCTTAAAATGTAGAACATTTAGTAAACAAATTCAAACTATGTGGTATTAGATTCTATACTGTAGAAGTTAGATTAGTCTATGGTTATAGTTTATTTTTAAAAATTACAATTTATGGCAGCCATTCTCTGTAATATTTGTGTGGTTACCTTATATTTGTAGCTATTTTTTAAAATCTTAACTCATTCTTCAAATTGAACTTCACATAACATAAATATATGTTCATTATATTTCAGGATGACATAAATTCATACAAAAAAATCTTAGTCATTGAGAGGGAAAGGCATAAGAAAGCAGTGGATAGGGTGCAGCTGAATTTTCAGATCTCAGTCAGAAAAATCATCATTTAATGTATAAGCTGAGAAAATTTGGTTTTGTGTATTATTGAGGGAAAGTATATCTAAAGACCTCATAAACATCTTTAAAATCAGTTCCAAAATAGAAAGGTAGCGATACCTCTTGGGAACTTTAATTTGCCAAGAAAATATAGACTTTATAAGGAGGTTAACTGCTTCTGCCTTTTCAGTGGCCCTCTCACTGCTCATTTATTCTCTCTGTATAAAAGTTCTGGACAGCTAAGTACCATCTATTTGCTATGGTCACACTAAGGAAAGGGTTTTCAGAGAATGTGTTCTAGCTGGGTCCCCTCCACCCCCATGTTATCTTCAGATTTCATTCTACATGGGACCTAAGAGCTGAGTTCAATTTGATACATCACTGTTCCATATCAAATTACTGTACAAACATTAGTGGGACAAATATTTCAGCATTTTTCTACATGGATTATGGGTCCAATAGTAGAAACTATTTTTAGCCAGTATAAAAAATACTATGTGGATCAATTTAATAATGCATTTACTCAGCAAACATTTACTGAGCCTATATTCCATAACCAGGTACTAGGAGTAATGAGATAAATAAGACATGATTTCTGCCCTGAGAATCTAAAGTCTTAAAATTAGCACAAAGAAATAGAAGGCTCAACTAGCTGGTCTAGATAAGATGAGGTCATTTAACTTCCAGGTATGAAAAACAGTGAACTATAGAGACAAAGCCCAAATTGTTGGTGTTGCTATTCTATTTTATTTTGTCCAGAAACTTGGAAATAAAATTATCATAAACAGTAGAATTGTTCCTCTCTAGAGGATTGGCAGTTATTATTCAAATTTCCCCAGAGCCTAATATATGCATGCATCACACTAAACACTAGGGTTATAAAAGACATGAGAGTATTTTATTCTTCAGGAGGTCAATGGGGTAGAGAGCTATATATACAAATAATTGCAGTATGGTGAGGATAGACATTAATTATGGATTTAGGTACCAAGTGATTTCTGTTGGTAGCAGGGACACTATGGAATAAAAGACTAAGTCAGGGTTTCTCTTAGAAGCAGGGAAACTAGGGAATAAAAGACTAGGGTCAGGGTTTCTCTTGGAAGCAGAGGCACTAGGGAATAAAAGACTAAGGTCGGGGTTTCTCTTGGTAGCAGAGACGCTAG
>VBSM01001118.1:1063735-1098134 GCA_008086735.1 Cheirogaleus medius
AAGGTCGGGGTTTCTCTTGGAAGCAGGGGCACTAGGGAATAAAAGACTAAGGTCGGGGTTTCTCTTGGTAGCAGAGACACTAGGGAATAAAAGACTAGGGTCAGGGTTTCTCTTGGAAGCAGGGACACTAGGGAATAAAACACTAGGGTCAGGGTTTCTCTAGGTAGCAGAAACACTAGGGAATATAAGACTAAGATCAGGGTTTCTCTTGGCAGGAAGGACACTAGGGACCAAAGAGAGGCCATGGATGACTGAGAGAGGCAGCCAATCTTGATTATGAGAATCTTGGAAATCCTCTTTAGTCTACATCATGTATTAGCAATTTCAATGATAATCATCAAAAGAAAAATTCCAAAGTATTTTATAAAGCACAAGAACATTTTTCTTACAAAAAAGGCATTTTATTATTTATAATAAAACTTCATGTTGACCCTACTTTGTAGTTGACCCTTTAAATATATTTTCCTTTGGGAGCAGATTCCCATTTTGCAAATGAAAAATGTGAACAAAGAAAGACTAATAGATTGTCCATAGCGATACTGCCCCAAATGGCAAACCAGTCTGCCTTGCTGTAATCGAGTGTGTCTGCACATTTGACATCAGGCCTATAACATTAGAACAAATAGCCTTGTGCGGTAGAAGTATTTAAGAGTGATTGATGGTACACAAAATTAGAAAATGGTGGTCCACAACCAATATTTTCAGTTCATATTATTGGCTAGGTGAAGTGGTTGATATTGGTTTTTTTTTTTATTCTTTAAAACATTAAAAAGTAAAACACTTCAGAGAACCTGTTTTCTCTGTGCTCTAGGTCTGCCTATCAGCCAAACTCTCTTTTCCACTGTCACCATGAGCTACTCCTGGAACCCTCTGTGCATCCAGCAAAGGTTTCTTGTCTGACAGAGACAGACGAGGAAGCCAATTTTGGTTTCTTTTACTTCCCTGTATATAGGAACTTTCAAAATCAGTGATTAGCTCTTTGATTACTTCAGAGGAATTGATTTTAGTTACTCAGTATATACTTATTTTTTCCTTATATTCGAGATTTTCTTCAATAGTTTCGCTCCAAGCTATAGATGTTTGTAGATCTCTCAAAACATTTAAAGCCTTGAGTTTCATAAGTGGTGCTTGACTATGCTTTTTTTCTAAAAAAGTCACCTATGTTTGAGGCAAATATTGCTCACCTTCCATTAGCCAGAATTTCACCTGTTACAGACCAAAAATAATTTTCTACTTTTTCTGTAAGAATAGTTCTAATTTATTTTGAGTAATAAAGTGCTAGTAGGTCATTAGATCAGATTTTTGCTTTGGTTGCCTCTGCCTTTTTAGTATTACTCAAGAAATCATTGCCCAGATCAAAGTCCTGGTGTGTTTCTCCAATGTTTTCTTTTAGTAGTTTCATAGTTTCAAGTCTTAGATTTAAGTCTTTAATCCATTTTTATTTAATTTTTGTATATGACAATAGATAAGGGTCTAGTTTCATTCTTCTGCATATGGATGTCCAGTTTTTCTGGTACCATTTATCAAGGATACTGTCTTTTTCCCAGTGTATGTTCTTTGCACCTTTGTCCAAAATAAGTCCACTGTAGATGTGTGGATTTATTTCTGGATTCTCTATTCTGTTCCATTGGTCTATGTGTCTGGTTTTATGCTAGTACCCTGCTGTTTTGGTTACTGCAGCTCTGCAGTACTATTTGAAGTCAGGTAATATGATTCTTCTAGTTTTGTTCTTTTTGCTCAGGATGGCTTTGGCGATTCTGGGTCTTTTGTGTTTCCATACAAATTTTAGGATTATTTTTTCTATTTCTGTGAAGAATGTCACTGGTATTTTGTTGGAGGAGTGCACTGAATCTGTAGATTACTTTGGGTAGTATGGACATTTTAACAATATTGATTCTTCCAATCCAAGTGGTTGGAATATCTTTCCATTTTTTGTATCCTTTTCAATTTCTTTCATCAATGTTTTATAGTTTTCATTATATAGATCTTTCACTTCTTTGGTTAAGTTTATTCCTATATATTTTTTTTTTTTGTAGCTATAGTAAATGGGATTGATTTCTTGGCTTCTTTTTCAGATTGTTTGCTACTGGCATATAGAAATGCAACTGTTTTTTGTATGTTGATTTTGTATCCTGCAACTTCACTGAAAGTAATTATATACCACTGTAATTGTGGTGTGTAAACCACTTATAGCTTGAGTAGGAAGACTAAAAGACAAACCTGTCAAAAATAATAACTACAATAACTTTGTAACTTTTTAGATAGTATTAAAAGATATAAATGTAAACAACAAAAAGTCAAAAAGCAGGGGGGCGGAATGGAGTTAAAATGTAATTTCTCTTTGCTTGTCTGTTTATTTTTTGTAAGCAGACTTAAGTCCTTATCTGTTTAAAATAATTGTTTATAAAATGTTTTTTGGAAGCCTCATGGTAACATCAAATCAAAAAACTTACAACAGAGACTTAAAAAATAAAAAGTAAGAAAGTAAAACACACTACCAGAGAAAACCACTTTTACACAAGAGAAGACAGGAAGGAAAGAAGAAAGAGGACAACAAAACAACCAGAAATAAGAACATGACAGAAGTAATTCCTTACCTATCAGTAATAATATTGAATGTAAATGGACTAAACTCTCCTATCAAAAGACACAGAGTGGCTGAATGAATTTTAAAAATAAGAACCAACTATATGTTGTCTGCAAGAAACAATTCACCTATAAAGACGCACACAGTCTGAAAATAAAGAGATGGAAAAAGATATTTCAAGCAAATGGAAACCAAAAAAGAGCAGGAGTAGCTATATTTCTATCAGATAAAATAGATTTCAAGACAAAAACTGAAAAAAGAGAAAAAGGAGGTCATTATATAACAACAAAGGGGTGAATTCAGCAAGAAGATAGAACAATTCTAAATATATTGGGGGATAGCATTCAATCTATAGATTACTTTGAGTAGTATGGGCATTTTAACAATACTGATTCTTCCAATCCATGAGCATGGAATATCTTTCCATGTACCCAACACAGTAGCACCCAGATATATAAAGCAAATATTATCAGAGCTAAAGAGAAAGATATACCCCAATACAATAATAGTTGGAGACCTCAGTGCCCCACTTTCCACATTGGATAGATCATCCAGACAAAAAATTAACAAAGAAACATTGGACTTAATCTGTAGTGTAGAACAAATAGACCTAATAGATATTTACAGACCGTTTCATCTAACAGCTGCATGATACACATTCTTCTCCTAATTGCATAGGTCATCCTCAAGGATAGACTGTATGTTAAGCCACAGAACAAGTCTTTAAAAATAAAAATAAAAAAATTGAAATCATATCATATATTTTCTCTGACCACAATGGAATAAAACTAGAAATCAATAACAAGAGAAACATTGGAAACTATAAAAACACATGGAAATTAAATAGCATGCTCCAGAATGACTGGTGGATCAACAAAGAGATTAATAAGGAAATTAAAAATTTCTTGAAACAAATGAAAATGAAAACATAATAGATCAAAATCTAGGAGATACAGAAAAATCAGTACTAAGAGGAAAGTTTATAGCAATAAGTGCCTACATCAAAAAAGTAGAAAAGCCTTAAATAAACAGCCTAAGAATGTATCTTAAAGAACTAGAAAAACAATAGCAGACCAAACCCAAAATTAGTACAAGAAAAGAAATAATATAGATCAGAGCAAAAATAAATGAAATTGAAAGAAATAACCAAAAAACCCAAAGGATCAATGAAACAAAAAGTTAATTTTTTGAACAGATAAACAAAATTGACATACCTTTAGCCATACTAAGAAAAAAAAGATCCAGGTAAATAAAATCAGAGATGAAAAAGGAGACATTACAACTAATACTGCAGAAATTCAAAGGATCATTACAGACTATTATGAACAACTACATGCATATAAATTGGAAAATCTAGAAAAAATTGATACGTTCTGAGCATTCTGAGCCACATACAACCGAACAAGATTGAACCAGGAAGAAATCTAAAACCTGCATAAACCAGTAAAAAGTAATAAGATAGAAACAGTAATAAGAAGTCTCCCATCAAAGAAAAGCCCAGGACCCAATGGCTTCAACTGCTGAATTCTACCAAACATTCCAAGGAGAACTAATACCAATCCTACTTAAACTATTCCAAAAAATTAAGGAGGAGGGAATACTCCCAAACTCATTCTTCAAGGCCTGTATCACCCTGATACCAAAACCAGATAAAGATACAATGAAAAAAGAAAACTATAGGCCAGTATCTCTGATGAAGATAGATGCAAAAATCCTCAACAAAATACTAGGAAAGCAAATTCAACAGCACATTAAAAAGATTATTTATCATGACCAAATGGGATTTATCCTAGGGATGCAAGGGTGGGTCAACATATGCAAATAAATCAATGTGATATACCATATTAACAGAAGGAAGGACAAAAGATCATTTCTTCAGTTTTTTGTTTGTTTTCTTTTCTTTTGTTTTGAGTCAGTGTCTTGCTCTGTTGCCCTGGCTAGAGTGCAGTGGTGTCATCATAGCTCACTGCAACCTCAAACTCCTGGGTTCAAGTGATCCTCCTGCTTCAGCCTCCCAAGAAGCTGGGACTACAGGTGTGTGTCACCATACCCAGCTCATTTTTCTATTTTTCTGTAAAGACAGCGTCTTGCTCTTGCTCTGGCTGGTCTTCAACTCCTGGTCTTAAGCAGTCTTCCCAACTAGGCCTCCCAAAGTGATAGAATTAAAGGCATGAGTCACTGTGCCCAGCCATTTCTTCTGTTTTTAACCAGCCCTGGGACTACATGCTCATCATTCAATCCCTTTGTGCCACTTCTGTGGCCAAAGATTGTCTACCTGAGAGGTGATTGTCAGGATAAAATGAGACATAAAGTCAAAATATAAATTTTTCTATACCATGTCAAACAAAAATAAACATGCATGGTTCAAATTGAAACAGAATATACTGAAATGTTAACTGTGGTTGTGTCTAGTGTAATGAGATTGGCAATAACAAGTTTGTTTTTTTGATTATCTTTATTTTCTGATTTTTCCCTAATAAATACATGTTTTATCTTTGTTTTCTGTTAATAGAAATAATGCATATTTATTAAAAATTAAAACATGACAAATATATACATTGGAAAGTGAAAGCCTACTGAAATTCCCCACCCAAAGTTAACTACTATGAACTATTTGTTATATGTTCTATTTGGTTTTCTTTCCACAAAGTAAGCTTTTGTTATTATTGAAACAAAAACTGGGGCCAGGCGTTGTGGCTCATGCCTGTAATCCTAGCACTCTGGGAGGCCAAGATGGGAGGATCACTTCAAGTCAGAAGTTGGAGACCAGCCTGAGCAAGAGCGAGACTCTGTCTCTACTAAAAATAGAAAAAATTAGCCAGGCATGGTGGTACACGCCTGTAGTCCCAGCTACTAGTGAGGCTGAGGCAGGAGGATCACTTGAGCCTTAAGAGTTAGAGGTTGCAGTGAGCTATGGTGACTCCACCACACTCTAGCCTGGGCGACAGAGCTCAACTCTGTTTCAAAAAACAAAAAAAAAGGAGAAGGTGGGAATTTGCTGTGTACATTGTTTTGCATCTTTTCCACTAACATATCTTTAACATTTTCCCATAACTGTAAATATGGTTTTAATAGCTATATAGTTTTTTCACTGTGTACATGTAGTATTCATTCATTTATTCAGCTACAATTTAATGAATGCTTGCTGTGTTTAAGGCACCATGCTGGGGAAGCTATGATGAATAATATATGAAGCTTACATTTTAGTGGGAAGACAGATAATAATTCATTAATAGTAATTAATTAATTAATAGTAATAATTAATAGCAATAATTAATTAATAGTAATAATTAATAGTAATGATAATTAATAGTAATAATAATTAATAGTAATGATTAATTTCTCAATTGATTATTTGATTACAAATGCGATAAGCACTAAGAAAGAGCAGTACTAGGAGCTATCCAAGTGCTTGTCCAAGGGACCTAACCTGCTTCAGAAACCTGTGAGAAGTTCTCAGAGAAAGTACCTTTGAGATAAACTCTAAGCATGTCTATGTATAGATTAGGAAATGAGTAAGGAGTAGTACATAGATGAATAGATATGTATTAGGTCATTAAATATGAAATGTCCAATTTCAAATCAAAAGTGTAGTTTATTATATCTCAAACAAGAAGTAGTACAATAAATCCAAGTATGCACCTAAACTGTCTGAACAGAGTTTTGCCATCTTAGCAGTAGCTTGTTTATGCCAGTGGCGAAGAAGCCTGGAGAACGAGTGGTGATGAAATCGGCAAAGGCGTTTTCTACAGCTTGTTGAGAATTGAATATTTTTCCTTGCAACAAATGGTCCAAAGCCTGGAAGAAGTGGTAGTCAGTTGGTGCAAGGTCTGGTGAATATGGTGGATGACAGAGAGTTTCCAAGTCCAGCTTCTGTAGTTTGAGCAGCATTGTTTGTGCAACGTGCAGTCGAGCATTATCTTACAAGAGGATTGGCTTGTCTCTGTTGACCAATATTGGCTGCTTACTCACAAGCATCCTCATCATTTTGTCCAATTGGTTGCATTAGATATCTGCTGTCATCGATTGACCAGGTTTCATGAAGCTGTAGTGGAGAATACCAGTGCTGGACCACCAAACAGACACTATTAGCTTTTTTTGATGAATATTCGGTTTAGGACTGTGTTTCTGCACTTCACCTGTATCCAACCATTGTTCTGAGCAGTGATTCTCAAAAAGAATCCATTTTTCATCACACGTCACAATATGGTATAGAAATGGTTCGCCTTTATGCTGTGACAGCAAAGAAAGGCAAGCTTCGAGACGATTTATCTTCTGACACTTGTTTAATTCACGCAGTACCCATCTATCCAGCTTCTTTACCTTGCCAATTTGTTTCAAATGGTCCAATATTGTTGGAATGGTAACGTCAAACCTTGCTGCTAATTCATGCGTGAGTTGAGATGGACTCACCTCCGCTACAGCTTTCAGCTCATCATTATCCACCTTGGTCTCAGGTCACCCACGTGGCTCATTTTCAAGATTAAAATCACCAGAATGGAACTTCTGAAACCATCAATGTACTGTGTGTTCATTAGCCACAGCCTTCCCAAACACTTCATTGATATTTTGAGCTGTCTGCACAGCATTGGTTCCGTGACAGAACTCATATTCAAAAATAACTCATTTTTGAATTATCCATGGTTTCACAAAAATTGCTCTTAAAAATTTGAAAGAGAATCACAAGCCAAAACGTGTGTTTGAAAGACTGATAATAATAAAAGTGAAACAAGAAGTGTCAAAGCAAAATGTCAGAGATATCAACTATCAAACTTAGTACTTAAGGAAATCAGACGTTTCATACTTAATAACCTAATATATACACAGCTGAAAGGCTATATATGAAAATGGCAGTCATCTTTATTTGTGGGTAGTGGCATTATAGAATTTTTTTTATTAATCTGTATTTTCTGTTTTTTCTACAATGAACATGTACTAATTATTTAACTGAATTAAAGACTATAAACCTGTTGGCTATATGAATACCTATGTTCATAACGGAAAACAAAACTGATAAATTATGTCTCAAAGTGTTAATGCTGTGGTGGTATTAAAGGTAGCTATTGAATTTTTAAAAACAGGCTCTTTAAGAACATCTTTAGATTTACAGAAAAATTGAGAAGTTGGTACAGAGTCCCCATATGCGCTACCCCCAACACACACATGCACACACAGTAGTCTTTCTGCTTCTATTAATAAAAGCCTTCACTTGTATGAGACTCTCATTTCACTCATCCCATTAGATTCCTGTCCTGTCTGGACTTCCTGGTCAATTCCTTAAATATGGCTCTTAGTACCCTAGATTCCATTGCTCAAAACCTTTTTTATAGCCCAAACCATTTTTTCTCCAATTTTTAGTTTTGGTTTCTTTGGTAGTTTTTTTGTTTTGGTTTGGTTTTGGTTTTTGGTTTTGTTTTGTTAAGAAACATACAGAGAAAGCAATTGTTTACTTTGTTGAAAAAAGTTCTGAGTAATCAAAGTTTTGCTTAAATGGTGCTATTACCATGCTAGGACCATAAGAGATTTGTAAAAGGAATGACTCAGGGACCCCCAAACCTAAGCCTTACAGTTAGAAATTTTGTTTTTTGTTTTTTTTTGAGACAGAGTCTCACTCTGTTGCCTGGGCTAGAGTGAGTGCCGTGGTGTCAGCCTCGCTCACAGCAACCTCAAACTCCTGGGCTCGAGCAATCCTCCTGCCTCAGCCTCCCGAGTAGCTGGGACTACAGGCATGCGCCACCATGTCCGGCTCATTTTTTCTATATATTTTTAGTTGGCCAATTAATTGCTTTCTATTTATAGTAGAGACGGGGTCTCGCTCTTGCTCAGGCTGGTTTCGAACTCCTGAGCTCGAGCAATCCACCCGCCTCGGCCTCCCAGAGAGCTAGGATTACAGGCGTGAGCCACCGCGCCTGGCCTACAGTTAGAAATTTTGTATGACTTCATGAACTCCTGAAAAATATCCAGATTAGGTCATAAGTTTAAACATATTATAAAGTCAGTGACTTAAGGGTTGAAAGAAGCTTTAGCATCATTGAGTTTTAGTCCACCTACCTCATTCAATGTTACTTAGTTTTTCTGAGTGTTCTCTGCCACATATATATGAGATTGTCATCGATATAGTGAACCCTGCCTCCTTACAGCTTTGATCCACTGGCTTTAGTTCTTAGCACTTTTTATGGAATGACAACTCGTGTATTTAAGACAGCTACTATCACTATGTCCTCCCTTAGTAATTTTTCTCCAGGATGAATGCCCCAGTTCTCATATATCTTGGCTTAATGGCTTAAGCTCTTTTATCACCCTATTTGAATATATAATTTTTTTTTTTTTTTTTTTAGAGGCAGAGTCTTGCTCTGTCGCCCAGGCTAGAGTACAGTGGTCTGATCATAGCTCACCGTAACCTTGAATTCCTGGACTCAACTGATCCTCCTGCCTTAGCCTCCCAAGTAGCTGGGACTACAGGGATGTATCACTATGCCCGACCAATATTTTTATTTTTACTTTTTGTAGAGATAGAGTCTCACTATGTTTTCTAGGCTGATCTCAAACTCCTGGCCTCAAGCATCTCTGCCTCTCAAAGTGCTGGGATTACAGGCATGAGCTATCATGCCCAGCTTAAATATATAAAATTTTGATGGTTCGAATGTTTTTGATTACCCACCACTATGTCCTTTTCCATTAGTGATTGTATATAAAATAAGTTCATATGTTTTTAAAGCAAATCAAAAATACACAAGAGCAAATTGTTTGAAAGAACCTATGAAATATTAATACTATTTGGTGTTTAACTCAGAGATCAGAAAAAGCTGTTTATCCAGGCTCTTTTGGTGGATTAAATAGAAGGTAGGGATAAAGGATAGTTGGGTGACAGAAACTGGTATAGTTGATTTATCTAATGTGTGATTGCTTCCTTCACTTTATTACACCATTACATTTGCCTATTACTATCATTTCCAATCTGTGATCAGCTGTTTAATTTTATAAATACAGTGTATTCAACATTTTACCACCACAACATGTAGATTGTTGTTTTTCTGGAGCTGTAAAGGTAGGGTTTTTCCTTGCTGGAAAATGCATATCTGTCATGAATTAGTACTGTGGCAGCCTATGTGTCTTTCCTCTGGTGTGTGCAGAAGTGCAAATTTACCACTTGCTGCTTGAATTAGAGTTAAAACTAGTGGTGGTAGCTGAACTTTCTGTAACCTCAAAACCCTGAAGATAATTTGTCAGGGGTTTTTAAGGTTTTTCCATTATCTTACTCTGAGATAAAACCCCTCATGAATAAGAGAAGACACATTCATCTTTGGCGATAACACAAACTTGTGCCTTTCTGATCGTTAGCCACGCAAGTGTTAAGATATTAATACCAAATGAAGATTATAAAATGACTTTATAATTATTTATTTTACTTCTAGCAAAAATTGGAAAAGGAATATTCTACTTTTACATAATGTTTGTGGTTTTACTTATACTTCTGAAACTCAGACATTTCAAATGGAATTGATATCTTTCCAAAGGATATCTTTTTCTGGATTCTTTTCTTTTTTTGGAATTGATTTTATATTTTAAACAGTAAAACTCTTGACCTTGAGCTATCCACCCGTCTCAGCCTCCCAGAGTGCTAGGATTACAGGTGTGAGCCACTGTGCCTGGCCAAAACAGAGATTCTTAATCAGCCACAAAAGCTATTTACTGCTTGGTAAACTCAGTGCTCGTTGTCATAAATATTATTACTGTTCTAGGACTTCAGAAAAGCAAAGAAATAACAAAACTGATTTTTCTCTACTGTTAAGGTATGGAAGACTTTTTTTCCTAATAGAACTTGTAGTGAAGCTGACATTTGGGAGAAATGTACATAACTGGAATTTATTAAATGGAATGTGATCAGAAGGAACTTAAATATAAATGAAGGCTATGTTTAAAATGAAGCAAGGAAGAAAAGGTTTTATCTCTATGAAGTCTGAAGTTATAGTGAGGAATAAGTCACATATTGCCATATATTTATCAAGTACCTACTATGGAGCAGGAGCTAATAGATGCTTTCCATACATTAGGTTTAATCTTTATAGCAACCTGTAAACTAGGTTGGTTTAGTTTTATGAATGAGGACATGGAGGCACGCAGAGATTAAGTACACAGGTGTGTCTGATTATGCCTGCACTCTTTCCAGTACTTCAGACTGTTTATCATATGAAAGCTTATATAAAATAGCCATTTAAATATATTCCTTCTACTGAATCCCTGTTAGTATATCTGAAAAGTTAAACTGTGCCATGTTAATCCTTAAATTTTTAACCTTTTATTCATTTCATATTCAACATTTATTAAGCAGCTAATGTATTCCTAACACTTGCCAAGTATCATAAGGGCTGGAACCAAATAAGAAGAGTCAGTCTTCCCCCTCAAAGTTTACAAACTGAATATATTCCAGCCTTATCTACACAAAATTTAAAAGCAGGATCAAAGGCAGCAAGGTTCCCTTTTCCAGTATTTTCACTATTTGCAGGCCCTTTCCAAATTGTTCCCCTTCTGCTGAGATGGGGAAGTACATACAAAAGCTAAAATGCACAATCCAGTTGACATCTATATGACCCATCTTTCAAGGACATATAAGGAAGGAGTTCATAGTCTGGTTGAAATGCTTTGATAGAGAGGAAATTGTATGCAGTGGGAACCTAGAAGAGGAAGTTAGCATAAGACCTCCTGAAGCAGTAGTGGCTTTACAGATAAACTGTTTCTTGAGCCAAGGCAAAGGAAAGCTGATTAGTACAGAATCTAAGGGAAGGTTTTTGTTGTGATTCTAACATTTTATTAAATCAAATGTTTGTATCTATTAATTGCTTATACTAGTCTTTCCTTCATATGCTGCTATGATGCTATAGATTCTTTATCCTGTTAATGTTTTCAAAATGACCCTGTGTTCTTTGTGAAAATGTCAGCATTAGAAGTTAAAAAGTTTGGATTGTTGATGCTTATTCATGACAATTTGCCAATTATTGTGTTCAGTCCCTTCATTTTACATACGAAGAAGTTAAGGCCCAAATAAGCTATGATATGCTTTGTGTCAGATATGGTAAAACATCAGATCTGGCACTTGGCTTGGCTATTAGTCATGGTTTCTGTTCTGAAGCTCTAGTTGAAAAATGCATGAAGGTTAGCTGTGAGTTGTAGTTTAATAATAAAAATAATTTATATTTCCATTTGTTATTTTTATTCATTGGCTTTGAGAGAGAAGTGATTGAAGAAATATGAAGTGATAAAAATATTAGAATATGGACTATAAACTATTTAGGTAAAGCATGTGGAACTTTTAGTTTATGAAGTTTAGCTTTCTAAAGTGGAATCGCCTAATTTCCGAAGATGTTTATGTACATGCCATCTTTATAATGTATGCAAAGATGGCAAATTTTATAAAAAGACTTCTCCTATGAGGTAATGGTGGCAATAGAATTTGTAAGCTGAGATTTATTCATACATTCTTCCTTTAACTGGCCTTATATCTGAAGTAAAATTGATGGGAAAAGCATGAAGTTATGGAGAGTTTAGAATTGGGTGCCTTTGGTTGACTGCAGTTATCATAATGTATTTCAACCTTGAAACTTGAGCCCTGGATGAAAGAGGAAAGCAGCTAAGACAAGAAAATGCCAGAGAGATAAAATAACCTTCAGCCAGTATATAAAAGGAATGATTAAGCAGTTCAAAATGTAAATACCAAATTCTATTACACAGCCATTTCCTGGGAGTTTAAGTGTTCATAACTGTTCTTTTTCTTCATCCAGAAATGCACTTCAATTCTGAAAGGCATAGGAAAGTATACTATGTCTGCTGTCAGTCTTGTTCTAGTTGCGTTACCCAGGAAATAGTGTATTCAGATAAACCAAATAATTTTTGAAAAACAATGCAAATGTTGTCAGAGCAAAAGAACAAAAGGTGTCCTCAGAGTTTCCATAGTTAAGTCCAAGGAAGGGTTTAGACTTGAACTGTTTGAGAGGTCTTATTGATTCCTTTTTTTACTTCTTTAAACTTTTCCTAACTAGTTATTCTTCCTCCATCACCTTTCTTAAAATACTCAAAACAAAACAACAACAAAATTTAGGCCAAAAAGAGAAATGGCTAAGCAAAAGTATACATGTTAACTACCATTAATTACAAGGAGAGCAAAGCAGGTGGTGCCATGTGTACCAGTCTTTGCTAGTAAGAATAACCTACAGTGTATATAAAATGAGGGTGTTAGATTATTTAAATTCCTTTCTTCTAAAATTCTTTCCAGGACCCTAATCTATTATAGTTGGCCCTCTGAATCTGTGGGTTCTGCATTCATGGATTCAACCAACCATGGATTAAAAATATTTTTAAAAAAATATAGTGCAAATAAAAGATATAGTATCACAACTACTTACATAGCATTCACATTGTTACAAGTGTTTTACCTAGTCTAGAGATGATTTAAAGTATATGGGAGGATGTGCATAGGTTATATGCAAATACTATGCCATTGGTATTTGCAAATACCAAATCTGCAGATTTTGGTATTTCACAGGGGTCCTGGAACCAATCCCCCACAGCTATTGAGGAACAACTGTACACAGGGAGACTGTACTGTTCTCCCTGTCTCCTTCCCATTCTCTATTTTATTCCACTCTATCTACCAGTCAGATTAATTGGATTAATTAATCCAGAAAACTCTATAGTAATTATCTCTTCCTTTGTCCGGGGTCAGGAACTTTTAGTGGCTCATCATTATATGTTTAATTCATTCCAAACTCTGGTTCTAACTACCTTTCAACTTCTCTTCAGGAACCTTCCCCTCTGACCAATTTTGTTTCTTTAATATCCTTCACCTCTCCTATATGTACTTTCAATTCTTCCATGCCCCTAATAAAATTTTGTCAAGGGATTTAATTTCTCTGGAGTTTAGTTTCCTTGCTCTTATATGGAAGATAATGGATTTAATGACCCTTATATTTGTTTAGTGATTTGCAATTTATATACAATTTTTCCATATATTGTCATTTCATTTTTTAACCATTTATAGTAGTGAGTTCAGGGATTACATACATTATACACATTGCACAGATAAGAACCTCAAGTCCAAGTAGGTTAGGTGATCTGTATATGAAAGTCCTCAAACTTTTTAATCTCAGAAAGTACCATTTACAATAGCATCCCCCAAATGAAATATTTAAGTATAAATCTAAGAAGATATATACAGTATCTATAGATAGAAAACTACAAAGCACTGATCAAAGAGGAGATATTCTGTGTTCATGGATTGAAAGACTCCATATTGTTGTGATGTCAATTCTTTCAATCAAAATCCCCAAAAATCCCCGTTTTGTAGATGTCAACAAACTGATTCTAAAGCTTATAAAGAAAGCCAATAGACTATTGAAGAAAATGGACAAAGTTAGAGTACTCACACTACCTAATTTCAAAGCTTACTATAAGGCCACAGTAATCCAGACACTATAGTACTGGTGAAAGAATAGACAGATTAATAGAACAGAATAGAGAGTCCAAAATAAATCCACACAATCATAGTCAGCTGATCTTTAACAGAAGAACAAATTGGAGAAAAGATGGTCTTTTCAATAAATAGTTCTGAAACAATTAGATGTCCATATGCAAAATAGTGGACCTAGACACAGAACTTACAATTTATACAATAATTAACTCAAAATGGATCATATCCCTAAATGTGAAACACAAAACTATAAAACTTATTGAAGAAAACATAGAAGGTGATCAAGGTCAACATCAACAGTGATAAGTCATATACACTCGATATGATATAAAGAAAATGATACTTCACCTATGTGGTCTTCCTCTCCAAAATACTTTATCAGACAAATCACAGTTCTATAAAATATATGACCAGTAATCCTCAAAACTGTCAAGGTCAATTATAGTGAGTTGAATATTGACATTCCCCCCAAGGATATGTCCCCGTCCTAACTTCCAGAATCTGTGAATGTGATCTTATTTGGGAAAAGAGTCTTTGCAGATATATTTCAGATAAGAATCTTGGGATGGCAATCATCTCGGATTATCTAGGTGGGCTCTAAATCCAATGAGAAGTGTCCTTATAAGACACAGAAGAGATACAGGTACAGAGAAGGCCACGTGAAGACAGAGGCGAAGATTAGAGTGATGCAGCCACATGCCAAGGGACACTTGTAGCCATCAGAAGCTAGAAGAGTCAAGGAATAATTCCCCGCTAGAGACTTCTGAGGAGTATAGCCCTGTTGATAAATTGATTTTAGATTTCTGGCCTCTAGAACAGTATGAGGATAAATTTCTGGTTTTTTAATCCTTCAAATTTGTGGATGTTGTTACAACAGCCACAGACAACTAATATTATAGTCATCCAAAACAAAGAAGGTCTAAGAAACTGTCACAACCAAGACTAGCCTAGGGAGACTAAATGTAATGTGCTGTCTTGGATAGGATCCTGAAATACAGAAAGGACCTTAGGGGAAAATGGAGGATATCTGAATAAAATATAGACTTTAGTTAATAATAATATATTCATATTGGTTCATTAATTGTGACAAAGGTATCATACTAATGTAAGATGTTAATAATAGGGAAAACCGGATGTGGGACACATTGCAACTCTCTGTACTATCTTCACAATTTGTCTATATATCTAAAACTGTTCTAAAATAAAAGGTATATTTTTAAAAAGGAAAAGGTACCTTTCCTGGGAATAAACTGAACCCAGAATTTTCCACCCCCAGAAAGCAAGGGTTTTCTTACTTTGACATTTATGTGCTGGAGGAAGCCTGCCTATTATCAGTACTCCCCTCTTCCTTGAACAGAGCCTGTTGTGTGCCTTGCCATTCAAGGCAGATGAGACCACTGGGAAAACAGACCTATTCAACTAGAGAGGAAATTAGTGCACGTTATCTATTCTGAACAAAGTAGCCCTTTGGCTTTCTTATTACCTTTCATCATTCCTGAATAATTCCGTCTAAAAGTCGTGATGATCATGATGAGCAGGGTGGCTCATGCCTGTAATCTCAGCACGTGGGAGGCTGAGATGGGAGGATCACTTGAGGCCAGGAGTTCAAGACTAGCCTAGGCAACATAATACGACCCTGTTTCTACAAAAAAATTTAAAAAGCCAGGCATGGTGGTACATGCCTGCAGTCCTAGCTACTCAGGAAGCTGAGACAGGAGGATCGCTTGAGCCTAGGAGTTCGAGCCTGCAGTGAACTATGATTGTGCCACTGCATCCAGGCTGGCTGACAGACTGAGACCCTATCTCAAAAATAAATAAAGTCCTGAGATGGGGCCCAGGAGAGCAGGTGTCTGTGCTAGGGCTCCTTGGAGAAATGGCTGATTATAGGGGTGGGGCATGGAAAGAATAGGACAAGAGGCGCTGCACACATCCCCCCGTACCAGAAAGTAAGGAAGCACACGAAGAATGAGGGACTCATATCTACAGGATACAGAAGCCACCTTGAAGGGGCTTCTGACCATTCTTGAATAGTTTGAGCATCAAACTAATCATATTATCAAATTATAGCTCATTGAATAAAATAAGAACTCATGAGTCTGTAGTAATATCATAAATTAATGGAGAGAAGGAAAGGAATAACAAAATTAGAAAAAGTCACCATTTGAGAATCATTGTAGTGTAATCATTTTGTCTACAAAATATCAGTAGATGCTAAAACTAATGGGTAAAAGTTTGATGAGGAATGGACTGTTTGAGTAGTTTCAAAGAATCTGCTCAACTGCAAAGGACAAAAAGAGAATTTTACAGAGGGGCAACCTGGCAGGTACCTACTTAATCAGGTGATGCAAGTTACAATTAATAGTAATGAGAAAATACAATCATGCATTACCTGACAGGATACAATGTGAGGAACATAGTAGTATTTCTATGATACTTATGCCAAAAATGCATAACTGAAATATAATTTTGAAGAAACATCAGAGAATTCCAAATTGAGGGACTTTCTGCAAGATACCTAACCTGTAACCTTTAAACTTATAAAGATTATGAAGGTCAAGGAAAAACTTAATAACTGTTTCAGTTTAAAGAGATTACACAAACATGACAATTAAATGCAACCCATGATACTCTACTGGATCTCTTTGCTACAAAAGACATCAGTGGGATAATTGGTGGAACTTTAGTGGAGCATATAGATTACAGGGTAATAATATATCATTGTCAATTTGTTAATTTTGATCATCATATGATTATTTGAGAGAATGTTTTTATTGGAGGAATTATGAACCCAAGTTTTTATGGGTAATGGGACATAATGTGAGTGACGTATTCTCAAGTGGTTCAGGAAAAAAATTCTTGAACTTTTCTGTAAGTTTGATATGATCCTTGATATCTCAAGGCATGTGGACTCATTATGCAGTTTGAATTAAAAAGTTTAGAAAGGATAATTTTATTATTTTGTTATGTTTTTATTTGTTTATTTTCTTCCTCACTCTCCTAGATTGTATGCTCCATGAGGGAAAGGGTTTTTTTTTTAAATTCAGAATATTATGGGGATACAAACATTTTGGCTACATGTAATGCTGTTTGCCCCGCCCAAGCCAGGGCAATAAGCCTGTCCCTCCCCCATACTGTGCATTCCATTACTTGTGCGTTTACCCCCCCACCCTACCCCCACCTCCAACTGGCACCCAGTAACTATTACTACCATGTGAACACCTTAGTGTTGGTCAGTTAGTATCAGTTTGATGGCGAATACATGTGGTGCATGCTTTTCCATCCTTGTGATACCTCACTTTGAAAAATGGGCTCAATGTCTATCCAGGATAATATAAGAGGTGCTAGATCAACATTGTTTTTTGTAGTTGAGTAGTATTCCATGGTATACATATACTACATTTGATTAATCCACTCATGTATTAATGGACACTTGGGTTGTTCCCACATCTTTGCAATTGTGAATTTTGCTGCTGTAAACATTCGAGTGCAGATGTCTTTATTATAGAATGCCTTTTTTTCATTTGGGTAGATGCCTAGTAGTGGGATCACTGGATCAAATGATATTTCTATTTTTAGCTCTTTGCGGTATCTCCAAATTACTTTCCACAGGGTTGTTCTAATTTGCAGTCCCACCAGCAGTGTAAGAGTGTTCCAATCTCTCCACATCCTCGCCAGCATTTGTTGTTTTGGGACTTTCTGATAAGGGCCATTCTCACTGGAGTTAGGTGATATCTCATTGTGGTTTTGATTTGCATTTCCCTAATGATTAAAGATGTTGAGCACTTTTTTATATGTTTGCTGGCCATTCTGTCTTCTTTTGAAAAGTTTCTGTTCATGTCCTTTGACCATTTATTGATGGGGTTGTTGATATTTTTTCTTGTTGATTTTCTTAAGTTCTATATAGATTTTTTTTATTTTTAATATATTTTTACTGTTATTAGACTTTCAAATGGAAATTACCTGTTACTGAACTGGTTTGTCAAATCTTTTTTTTTTTTTTTAATTCAGGATATCATGGGGGTACAAACATTTTGGTTACATGAAATGCATTTGCCTTGCTCACGCCAGGGCTACAAGTGTGTCCTTCCTCCAGACGGTGTGCCTCATTTCCATTAGCTGTGGGTTTGTCCCCCCACCATCTCTATCCCCGAATCCCCCCCCCATATAGATTCTTGTTATCAGCCCTTTATTGTATGTGTAGAAAGCAAGTATTTTCTCCCATTCTGTAGGTTGTCTATTCGCTCTGATGATAGTTTCCTTGGTTGTGCAGAAGCTTTTTAATTTGATCAGGTCCCATTTGTTTATTTTTGTTGCTGCTATGACTACTTTGGGGGTCTTCTTCATAGATTCTTTGCCTAGGCCAATGTCTGAAAGAGTCTTCCCCATATTTTCTTCCAGAATTCTTAAGGTTTCATGCCTTAGGTTTAAGTCTGTTATCTAACATGAGTTAATTTTTGTGAGAGGTGAGAGGTGGGGCTATAGTTTCAATCTTCTGCATATGGAGAAAGGGTGATTTTAAAAGGACCATTTAATCCATTATATTCCATCCAGCAATAGGCTAGGTAAGAAATGTGTTAAGTTATTGGGTCTCCTCATTGTTGGAATTAAGGATACCAAGCAAAAGAAGCTATAGGATATTTTTCATTTATAATAAGATCAGAGGGTAGATTATTTGCTATGACTTAACTTAAAATACAATGATGTTCTTTTTTTTCATTCTAGAAAAACTGCTAAAAATGTTCTGTGTTTTTAGTTACATTTGGAATCACTACTAAACCAAGAATATATATCTTGGCTCCATATTAGTCTTGTTCACCTAAAATTGAAGATAGGTAGAATTTGGCAAATAATAACAGTACAGTTGTTAAACTATTTTTAAATGGCCGAGTTTTCTTCATGTAAAAGTTGAAAGCCTAAAACATAATAAAAATAAGAACTACCTCTTTAGAAACCATGTGATTAACAGTGCCTTAAGATTTAAAAATATAGTGATTATGTTCTTTGAATGATTGAAGAATCACTTAAAGTGCCTGGAACATGATAGATTCAATAAATATTTGCCATGAAATAAATATTGAATAATCTGAAAAGACTGGTATTAATTTCTCATTGAAAGAGAAGTAATTGTCTTACCTGTATTATTTCTCATTTTATACTCAGTAAAGAATTTAGGATGTGATATAAATGGGATATACTCACATTATATTTGAATTGAAATCATATAGAGGAGAGGGAACCAAATCTTTAAACAGTAGGATCAATTTCATTATTTTTTGCCACAATTTAAAAAATGTAGCATACAGCACAGCTGCAGAGATCACTGCCTGAAATCTATTGCCATTTGAAAAACTCTTACTGTATCAGTCATGCTTTGAGTAGTTGGTTGCAAAGTAGAGAGTGATTGACATGGTATATTGCCTCATTTGCTTTTTTAATTCATAGGAGAAATCCTCTCTAGCTCATAGATATTTTTTTATATTGTTAGATTCCCCGTGGCTGCCAGAAAAATTCTATTTATAGCAGAATTCCTCTCTTGCAACCAATTTTCTTTTTTGCTCAAGTTATCTTTCCCACCCCACCCAAGCCAATATTATGAGAAGATTGGTACATCTGAGCTTGGAAAATCCAAAATCTCTCTGCAATCTGCTCATCCAAGGTGCACAAATATCTTGGTTACAGGAAATGACAGTCGTTTCAAGTCATGTAATACTTTCTTATAGGAGCTGAAATATATCAAAATAGTACAATGTAAAAGTGGAAAAGGGCATGGCAGAGACATTTTTCTGTTTTCCAAGGGAAAGACTCCTTTATCTTAAGAGGTCAATCATTAAAGTGTCCAAAGGAGAAGAGGCAGCAAGTACTCCTCTGCTTAATTTTCTGCTAGGGATTCTTTGTGATTTTCAGCCAGATTATCTGATTTAAATATTCTGTAATTGTCCAGGTTTGTGATTAGGATATTGGTAAGCAGAACTATTTGCAAAACACCAACAGAAATCTGTAATCTGCCATAAATTTTGATTTTATTTAAAGGTATAGATGAGAAAAAGTTGGTAACCTTTAATCATCAAACATTTCTTAATAAATCAGCAACTACTGGATTTTTTTAAATGTCTGAACCAAGCACCTATTTGTTTCTTTAATAATCTAAATTCAACCCATTTGTTTTTAGTTTTGTTTTTTTTTTCAAATAATTACCTGGGCTGGGCATGGTGGCTCACACCTGTAATCGTACCACTCTGGGAGGCTGAGGCAGGAGGCTCGCTTGAGGTTAAGTTTTTGAGACCAGCCTGAGCAAGAGTGAAGCTCCGTCTCTACAAAAATAATAGAAAAATTATCCAGGCCTGGTGACACGTGCCTGTAGTCCCAGCTACTCGGGAGGCTGAGACAGGAAGATCACCTGAATTTAGTAGTTTGAGGCTGCAGTGAGCTTTTATGATGCCACTGCACTCTAGCCAGGGGAACAGAGTGAGACTGTCTCCGAAAAAAAAATCTGAAACTTAGCACAAACAGAAAATATGAGGGTCAGGAGTGATTGAAATATTTGATATACCTGTTTTGTTAATGTAATTGGTTGTAATGATATCCACTAATAATTGTTAATGAGGTTTCAACTTACAAAGCATGGATTTTTAGAACCCAGTGAATTTCATAGTTTGTAAAGTAGTATCCTTGGGACCTTTGAGGTATAAACCTCGTAAGTTTCTTTTTTCCTCATCCTATCCTCAGATATCATGTGCGTAAAGATTTTAAACTGTTAAGAACAGATACTACACTTGATCTTAGCCAAAAGGCCGAGAAGTGATAGGATTTTAAATAGAAACATCTTATTGCACTAAGAGAAATTGCCGCATGAGAAATATTTCCACTTGCTTGGCGGGCACTATTGACAGGGTGATTGAATCCTCCAAGCAGGACAAGTTGTTATGTCAGCTGAAGAGACATGTGCGTTAGGGAGGAGACGGTCACAGGTGTTAGTCATACATACTTTGCTATACTGCTAACATAGGTTTATAAGAAGATATATTTTTGGCTTGGAGTAAGTTTGAAATTGGAATATTTTACTTCTCTTACTATTAAAAGCAGTGAAAATGTTGGTTTTAAAGTAGCTGCTGTGAAATGTATACTTTTTTTTCTGTGAATGGCAGTAATGCTTCCCCAGAGCATCTATGAAGTCTGCTGCTCCAGGGAATATTTCATATTCTGTGTGTATTCTGAGACCTAATTTTAGCAAATACAAATCACGTAAACTCTTCCAAATTCAATTTGATATCCTAACCAGGAATAACAGTGGAATATAGTCCGGACCTTTCAGATCTACATATTTTACAGCTGAGTACTTCTTTTTTTTTTTTTTATACAGAGTCTGGCTCTGTTGCCCGGGCTAGAGTGCCGTGGCATCAGCCTAGCTCACAGCAACCTCAAACTCCTGGGCTCAAGCTGTCCTCCTGCCTCAGCCTCCCAAGTAGCTGGATCTACAGGCATGCGCCACCATGCCCAGCTAATTTTTTCTATATATTTTAAGTTGTTCAACTAATTTCTTTCAATTTTTTAGTAGAGATGGGTCTCGCTCTTGCTCAGGCTGGTCTCGAACTCCTGAGCTCAAACCATCCGCCTGCCTCGGCCTCCCAGAGTGCTAGGATTACAGGCGTGAGCCACAGTGCCTGGCCTGATTACTTCTGATTAAGTCCAATTTTGGTCAATTTAGACTAAACTGGAATTTTGATCTTTGATGTCATAATGTGGCAGTGATTGATCTCCTAGGGCATTCTCTATGCTGTCGTACTTGGTGCTTTGGGCCAAAATTCTGTGTGTCCATGTCCCTCCTTCCCTTTTCTCTTTACCTCTCTATATTCCTTTCTTCATTTATAATGTTTTCCTCATTTTTCAGTTTAAAAAAATAGGCCCCTTTGAGCATGAAGCCTCCTAAGAGCTATCATAGATCATAGTTAACAGTAATCGGCTGTAGGATAAAGTTATCCTCTACCATTTTAGATAAAGATGACTCATGTGCCAAAGAAAACAAGGCATCCTTCATGGATTCTTATTCCCTAGTGGCCAATTTACTCTTCACTCAACTGTAGCTTGCTTTCTTGGTCTCCCTCTTCACCCCCTCTTTTTAGTTTTTAATGACAGAAAATAAAAAATGTTTTAAGGAACAATGAATCTTTAAGTTAATATACTTCCTCTTCCATCTGCAAGTTAAATATCTAAAATAGCTCCTTATGGTAAAATATAACTTATAACTTTTCATGTTACAAACATTGACACATTGACAGATAAATTATTGTTTATTCCAGGTACCCCAAGTTTTCTTTGTAGGAGAAATATTCACTGTTCAAGCTTTAGCTGATAAAGCTATGAATGCAGATAAAACAGGAAGGAAACATTCTTTCTTTCCCCTTTTGTTTAAAAACAATAATCTATGTAGTTGAAACTGGGTGGATATAGCTATAAAATGTAAGCTCATTTTTACCATTTGGGCATTTTGACTTCTTGTTGAAACAGATGTTCCTCCTGTTGATGTAACTACAAGATAAGAAGTCTGACGTACTGTTTTGCATTTCTCAGTTCTGTTTATGACCTCATGATGCTGTATTTAGTGTTGTGCTGGAATTTACCAGCCTACAGTCTTGAGGCAGTGTTTTGCATTAAGATGAGTCAGTTTTCAGTATTTAAATAATTCCATGGTAACCCACACAGAGAAGAGTTTCTGCTTAAATGAATCAGAATATGATGAGACTTTATTAATAAGGTTAAAGTAGTTGAATGTTTGGGAAGTGAGAGTTAATTAAATGGACGACAGAAGATCATGTTTTTCAAAGCATCTATTGTCTCCAAACCCAGTAAAAATGAACATGCATCAGTTCTCATTATAATATTCTATAGAGATTTTTTGTTCTACAAATGCCTTTTTCTCTTCCTTAGTATTAGCTACTGTTTTATGTTGTATATACCATACTTATTTTACTATAACACTCTTCTAGATGAAGAAATACACAGCTTAATAAAAACTTGGAGAACAGGCCATTGAGGTTATCATTTAAAGAAATAGTTCTGATTACCAATGTGGCCTTCTCATATGAGCCAGGTCACCCTGAGGGGTCCTCTTTATAATTTCACTCAGGGTTATTAAAGCCCGAGGAAAACTAATATTCAGTGCTTCTACTGTTTTATTTCTCACTTGATTTACCTTAGAAGCACTTTAGGACCTCAGCCTACTTTAGTATTATTCATTCATTGCTAGCAATTATTAATTGATGAATTAGGATTTGGTGTCAACTGTTCTCGGTTATCCCATTTATTTTGTTTCTCATATCCTGCTTTTCAAATTGTATGTATCACAGAATTGTAATGAAACACCAATTTTACTTTATAAAACCTTTTTTCCTTAATGAGGTGTAGCTATAAGGTACGGTTAGTTTAGTTTTCTATAGCAGTTAAAGAACAAAGACCAAGTCCAAGAACTTATCTAACCATAGACTAATGTCCAGCATCCATACTAGGGGTTGATAGTATTAAATTTTTAATTCATATTGGTGTGCCAGATGTTCTATGCATACTACATAAGACTGTAAGTTTCCTTTCAGGACTTAACAGGGCCGTTGTGTTTATAGCATTTTATACATTTCAATTTCATATTGCTTATATTTTCCTTTATCCTCAGAACAACCCTGGGAAATAAATACACATTATCTTTTAGGTAAACAGAGGTTCAGCAAGATTGAATGTTTTGCTTAGACAGAAACTCAGGTGTCTTGATTCCTTGTTAATGCTCTATCTGGCAGAGAACAGTAATGGTGTATTATCTCATGATATGACATGTCAAACAATAATACAAGTAATTCTTTATTTGCATAGCACTGGCAACTTTTAAAACACTCTTTATACTATTTAAAATAAAAAAAGAAAATTGAGAAAGCAGAGTTCTTGTGTTATTATATTTACTATTAATAATAGGTTAAGAATGGAATGTCCAATTTCCTTAAGTACTAAGTTTGACAGTTTGATATCTCTGACATTTCACTTCAATGCTTTTTTCTTTTTCTTGTGAAGGAACATCCTCATTCTTTCAAACTCAGGGTTTGGCTTGTGATTATCTTTCAATTTTTTTTTTTAGAGCAGTTTTTGTGAAACCACGAATAAGTAAAAAATTCATGTTATTTTTTAAATGAGTTCCATTGTGGAACAGCACAGACAGCTCAAAATATCAACAAAGTGTTTGAGAACGATGTGGCTAATGAACACACAGTACATCAGTGGTTTGAGAAGTTCCATTCTGGTAATTTTAATATTGAAAACGAGCCATCTGGGTGACTTGAGACCAAGGTGGATAATGAGCTGAAAGTGAATGGAGTGAGAGGGAAGTGAATCCATTTCAACCTACGTGTGAATTAGCAGCAAGGTTTGACGTTGCTATTCCAACAATATTGGACCATTTGAAACAAATCAGCAAGGTAAAGAAGCTGGATAGATGGGTACCACATGAATTAAATGAGCATCAGAAGAGAAATAGTCTCAAAGCTTCCCTTTTTTTGCTGTTACAACATAAAGGCAAATTGTTTCTACTCTATTGTTATATGTGATGAAAAATGGATTCTTTTTGACAATTGCAAGTGTTCAGAACAACGGTTGGATGAAGGTGAAGTGCAGAAACACAGTCCTAAACTGAATATTCATCAAAAAAAGCTAATGGTGTCTGTTTGGTGGTCCAGCACTGATATTTTCCACTACAGCTTCATGAAACCTGGTCAATAGATTATAGTGGATGTCTCCTGCAACCACTTGGATGAAATGAGGATAGTTGCAATTAAGCAGCCAAGATTGATCAATAGAGACAGGACAATCCTCTTGCAAGACCACATGTCACTGCTCAATGAGTCCATAGAAGCTAGACTTAGAAACTCTCTTGTCATCCACCATATTCACCAGACCATGCACCAACTGACTACCACTTCTTCCAGGCTTTGGACCACTTCTTGCAAGGAAAAATATTCAATTCTCAACAAGTTGTGGTAAACGCCTTTTATGATTTAATTCCCACTCGCTTTCCAGGCTTTTTGGCTGCTGGCATAAACGAGCTACTGTTAAGATGGCAAAACTGTGTCAATAGTTTATGTGCATACTTTGATTAATTGTACTGCTTCTTGTTTGAGATATAAACTATACTTTTGACTTGAAATTGGACATTTCATGTTTAACGACCTAATACAGTTTCTTTTATTCCTCATATATTCAATATATACAAAGTACCTGTATGTGCTAGGTGTACTGGATTGGTTGCCAGAGTACAAAAACAGTTTCAGCCCTCAAGGAGATCAGGTCGTCAAGACACTGGTGGCTTACCTAAGACAATGTGGTATAAACCAAGTTTGCTGAGGGCACTAGAAAAAGCCTTTTGTTTTTCCTGTTTAGAGGGTAAGTATGTGACTGGCATTGTCATTTTTCTTGCCATGAATACAGAGGTAATGCTGGCATCTACAGCAAGCAGCTTTGAAGCAACAAATCAATACACTAAATGAGCTTAAAGATAGGAAGAACCTTGGACTTGGTGATCCTCTTGAGCTTCTGTACTAATCCTAGACGAATCACCTCTGGACATCTTGTGTGGGGGCAAAGTAATGCCCTATTTGTTTAAGTCGTGCATAAATCAGATTTTCAGTTAATTGTAGACAAATATATTATTCTCTCTCTTGACTTTTTTACTTTCTTATAATGGAACTTTAGCATACACCAGAGTGGACAATGTTCTAATGAATCCATATCACCCTGCCACAATAGTAATGTTTAGTCAACCTTGTATGTTCTTGCATTTTCTCTTAGTAATTAGGACTAAATTTAAGTAATTTTTCTAAAAGGAATGTGTGAAAATACTGTGGAGGGGAAAAGAGTGACTAACCTGGCTTGAGGTGGAGGCTTAGGAAAGTGATGAGAGGAGGGGACATCAGCAGAGGGTTTGAGATCAAATAGAGAATGGAAAGAAAGAGCATTCCTAGCGGGAGCACTAATGTATGTAAAAGGGCCTTTAAAAAGCATGGCATATCCAAAGAATGGGAAGAAGTTACTGTGGCTGAATTGTAGAGTTTATCAGGTATGAGTGTCAGTAGATGTGAGTCTAATAAGATGGTTTGGTGCCAGATCATGAATGGACATAGTAATACCATACCAAGAAATTTGAAGCTTATCACACAGATACCAGGAAGTGAGGAATGTGATTAGGTTTGGGTTTTGGAAAGAAAACTGTGACAGTAATATAGCCTGTGATTTTGGAGTATGAGATAGAGAGGGAAGACAGTAAACTGTGCCAGTGGTCCAAGTAATAGAAAGGTATTTGGTGATAGTGGGCCGGGCCAGGGGGAATAACATGAAGACATATTTCAGGATAAGAATCAGCATGATTTGGTGCCTTGATAGGATTTGATAGAGAAAGGAGACCGTGACAGAATGACTTGAGTAGATGTGATAATAATATTATTGGAGAACTATTATAGCAGAAGACATATTTGGTGTAAGGGCATGTGATGATTTTGGTCTTTTAAGTTTGAAGTACTGATAAATCATTCAGGTAGAGGTATACAGTATGCCAAGTGGAAATATAGAACTGGACCATAAGAGAATCTCACAGTAGAGTGTTCTACAATTTGTATTTCCTGCTGGATATGTCATATGTCACACACTCAAAAATATGTATATGAATGTATGTATCTATGTATATACATATGTATACATACTCTATTGAGCCTCATTATTCATGGATTGCATATTTGCAAATTAGGCTACTTGCACAATTAATTTGTAACCCCCAAATCAGTATCTGTGGTGCTTTTATAGTCACTTGTATGCATGTGCAGAGTGGTGAAAATTTTGAGTTACTTGACATGTAAATTAGCAACTGAGATCAGACAAGGTGATGCTTTGCCTTCTTGTTCAGTCTCACACTGTAAACAGGTATCCTGTTTGCAGTCTACTTAATGCCACTTTTTCCATATTTTTTGTGTTTTTTGTTGGTGATTTTGCTATTTTAAATGACTCCTAATTGTTTGTGCTAAAGTGTTGTGCAGTATTCCTAAACACAAGAAGGCTGTGATATATCTATGGGGGAAATACATGTGTTAAATAAGCTTCTCTCTGTCACGAGTTATGCCTCTGGCTGTGAGTTCAGTGTTAAAGAATCAATATAAACATGGTATTTTTAAACAGAAATAGGCATAAAACAAGGTTATATGTTGATCAGTTGATGAGAATGTTGTGACCAGAAGCTCCTAGAAACCTAACACTGTTTCCCATTTCACTTAGAGGCAGTGGCTCACTATTCACTAATTCAGTGTTTGTGACAATTTAATAGAACATAACTACCACAAATAACAAGAATTGACTGTGTGTGCGCATGTGTGTGTACTCTGCTACTCTTTTATAAATCCTTACATTTGTGCAGTATAGGCATTAGTCATAATTTATACTTAAGATTATGATCACAAGAAATATGTAAATCTTAGTGAAAAATAACTGCATACAAGATGAAAACAGCAGTTATTTTTCACTAAGATTTAAATGCATACAAGATGAAAACACACCAGCAAATTGGTATTAACGGATCAACACCTAAGTGGACATATAGGAATAACATTTGTCGGGTGTTGGGCGGGTGGGAGAGGGGAGGAGGGGATGGGTATATACAAACATAATGAGTGAGATGTGCAACGTTTGGGGGATGGTCATGCTTGAGGCTCTGCCTCGAGGGGGGAGGGGGGCATGGGCAATATACATAACCGTAATATTTGTACCCCCATAATATGCTGAAATAAAAAAAAAGAAGATGAAAACAGTTGGCTATTTTAGATCAGATAGATGACTCCATATTTCCTAAGTCAGAAGGTCTTTTCATAAAATGGGATATCGAAGAAATATGAGTGATGCTGACCAACAGTATCTAAACGATCATCTACAGCACACTTGAGCATAACATGATCACTAGTGTCATAGTGGTGGGTTGCCCGTTTCTTTTATGCTTGATGGTATTTGTCTCTAGCAAGCTTGCAACGTTATCAGTCCCTTTTCTCTTAGAGAAATTTATTTTATAATGATGTTTGTGTGTGAGATTTCATAATCGAAGACTAGTGTGTAGGCATTCATATCTGTCAGTTTGCTTGAATACAACAACTCAAAAGCATTTTTTAACTTTTCTTTCATGAATGTTGGTTCTTATCAGTAGAGGTGTTTTAAAATGACAGATATATACAAGAGTGAGAATTACTCATACCTTCTGACATACCATTAGTGTTATGTTAAAAATTAACATTCAGCTTTGTAGCTCACTTTTTACTGTCTTCGAACCCAAAAGCAGGGAATTGTCATTTACAGAGTGAAGGACAAGAAGACATACAACCCCATGCAATGCCTTTTACATTCCAAAGTGATTCTGTGCTTGTTACCATATATTTGTTTTCTAATCACTTTCTCCTTGGTTTAGAAGATGTGCCTTGGGTGTTATCTTATATGGCTATTCAGTTAAATGTTTAAAAATGATACATATTAATACTTTCATTTAGAGATGCTCCAGTTTGGGGTAACTGATTTATTTGTGTTGCTTATACGTCTGACTTGCTCCCCTTCTGACCAATTTGGCCTTCTGACTAAGATATTAGGGTGAATGCCTTTTGTTTTTACTGTAACCAGTAGATTTTATGTCATTAAAAGTAGTTATGGCATGTAATTGTGTAAAAAATGAAAAAAAACATAAAAAGCAGGATTTTAATGTGAAGACCTTTTTTGCTATAATTATTAGTTTTAGAGTCATTGTTAGTTTTGCATGTGTGCAGAGTCCATTTCCCACATCTTTCCTCAAGTATCTTTTATTTTTATCATGAATTCCCTTTTAATCAACTATAGGTTATTTGAAATAAATTCCTACAACTTAGTGGAGGAAAAAAAGAGTAGTTATGGCAGCATTTATTCACCTTATTTTTGGTAGATGACCTTAATCTTCACTTACTCTCATCTGTTCTTCTGCATTATGTTCAGCGTATTTAAGGTTAAAGATTTACGCTCATTAATTATGCTGCATTCAGAAAGCAAAATATTTATAGCTGAAGTCCTCTGTGAATTGAATATCAAGCTTACTATATTTTCATTTTCCCTGCTGATTTAGAGCAACCTAATGTTCTAATATTAAAGATTATTTTGTAAGATTGACTAGCCCTTGACCTAACTGAAAGAGAGTATGTCACCTTATTCCAATTTCAATAAACTATTATGCAATATAGAGATACATTATAATTTGAGAATTTTATGTAAAGTTCTTTAGTAAATGGTAATTAAGTGGGGATAACTGCTTAAACCTAACAATGCAGGGGATTGATTAAAAGATGAAAATATTTCTCTAAACTAATATATCTAAACTAATATATCTCTAATGGAAGTACAGAAGTATCTAAACGGCAACTGTGTCATCTAGTTTCAGAGAAAACTGAAAGTCTTTGGTGAATTATTGGTTGCAGTATCTAAACCTCTTTATAAGGACAGCTGCATTTGTGAGTTTATATTTGCTGTGTACTGTCCGTCCAAGGCTTGCCATACAAATGTCTACTTAGCCTTCTCTCAGTGTGCTCATCTCCATCTCTGTTTTGCTCACTCAAATGCTTTTTATTTCTTCTCTTCAACAATTTTTGAACAATTACTCCTTGGATCCCCCAAATCAAGACTTTTTCTCCAAATAAACTTATTTAAATCCATCCAGTTTTCCTTCTCGCTGGCTTTATATGCATAAATTATATGTTGCTTTGTCATTAGTTTATTGAGTTTCATTTTTATTCAATGAAACATGTCCTGAGTGCTTGTGATGATGTGTGCACTTGGTGGGGCAGAGAAGCATGCTTTGGTCAGGGTTTCCAGAGGAGATGATTCTGGACCTGAATCTTGAAGAATGAGTAAGAGTTTCCCTTGTGTAGAAGGCAGGTGAGGATATATTGGCCAAGAGAACAGCATGAGAATACATGGGATTGACAAATAGTTTAGTGTGGTTGTGATGTGATGAGGTGGGAGATAGGAAATGAAGCTGAAGACATAGGCATGAGCCAGGTCATTAAGGACTTTGTGCCATACTTGGACGTTTATTCTTATTCTGTGAGTGATAAGTTGATATTGAAGGGTTTGATGTATGATATTGCTTGATATGGCAAGATTTTTGTTTTAGACCAATCATTTTGGCAACAGTATGTACATAAATTTGAAGTAGGTTAAGAGTAGAGATGGGCAGATAAGTTAGATTACTGATTTGGTCATATTGAGAGATAATCTGGATTTGGATACTGTTAATAGGGATGGAGTTGAAGAAATAGAAAGTGTTTGGAATCATAATAAGACTTGAAGATTGGTGAAATGTGACATTACTGTAAAGATTTTTGCTTGAGTGATTAAGTGGCTGTGGTGCTGCTAACTATGACAGGAACTTTAAAAAAGGAACAGATTTTAGGAGAAGATGAACAGCTCAGTTTTGAACATACTGAACTTTTGTCTATGGAATCTTCCATTTTAAACATTCAGCAAATAACTGGATGTAGGAGTCTGAGGCTCAGGTGAAAGGTCCGGATTGGGGGAATTCATTTAAGGGTCCTCCCAGTCCTGGTGGGAACACAGAGAATGTGGGTACAGTGTGAAGTAGACAAAACACTGAACGCTAAGAAAAAAGGAAAAGAGGAACCGAAGAAGAAAACCGAGAAGGAAAAAGCTCTGTATCTGCCTAATTACTCTTAAAAGGAGGACAACTTTATCCTTTTTGTATGC
The DNA here is from genome assembly GCA_008086735.1 of Cheirogaleus medius. Taxonomy (NCBI): domain Eukaryota; kingdom Metazoa; phylum Chordata; class Mammalia; order Primates; family Cheirogaleidae; genus Cheirogaleus; species Cheirogaleus medius. The sequence goes on from VBSM01001118.1 coordinate 1,094,566, forward strand.
TCAGTAACACCTTGAACAGTATGATATTATATAGCATTATGTAGCATAATAGATAATAAATGTTTAACTTTGCTAGCTATTTTGTTCAGCTGGAAAACGTTTTATTTACTTTGAGATTTTGTTTTATATTTAATCCTATTCCATTACTTGACAAGAAATATTTTTTAATTCATATCATTTCATGAGCACCTACTATGTACTAGGGACTGTGTTGAATACTTTATTTACATTGTCTCCTTTTATCCTTAAAATAATCACGCAAGGATATGTTTTATTATTTCCATTTTACATTTGAAGAACCTGAGGATAAGAAAGATTAAGTGACTTGATCAATGTTCTCACACATCTTTATAACTCCAAAATTCATTCTCTTATGATCTTGTATATGTTGAGACCAAAATATCATTTTAAAGTCTCCTATTCTGTCCGGTTCCATTGCGAGAATCACTCTGACTCGCAGGCACTGATTCATACTAAACTCCGCACGGGCAGTCTCATGGGGTCAGCACAGTGGCTGAGCACCTCTCTGTTCTTCAGTGCAGTGTGGCTCTACCACCCTTTTCATTTCTCTGAGTCAGTGTTTCTTTATTTTTTAATTAACAGCTTGCATTAGATGATTCCTAAATTGCTTAAGATTTGAAAATTCTATAAATTCATTCATTTTTCAAAACTCAAGAACAGGGGTTACCTGGAGTCTACCAACAGGTTTTAGAGATCCACAGGGTGTGTAACTAGGTTTCATGACTCAACTAAAATTGCAAGATAAAATGTGCAAGTTATGATGCATGTATGTACATTTTTATGGAGATACAATTCATAGCTTTTTTCAGATTCTCACAGTTTCCTGTAATTTACCACTCACTCTCTACCTAAAAGGTCAAGAACTATAAAAACCAGAAGTATTTTTGTATAATGTGATAAACTACAGTGCTTCATGCAATCTCTGAGTAGTTCATCTTTAACAGAGGTATTGATGTTCTTTGAAAGTAATTTTTTGAATTAAGGAACAAATTTATTTATATTAAGGGATAAGTTTATTTTTTGGCTGTTAAACCTATAGTTTTCTGTTGTATTAACCAACTAAAACACCTCTTGTTATTTTATTGCTTAAAAACAAGTCCATCAAATAGAATAAGTACAAGTTTGACTCTGCCTTATGAAGAATTAAAGAATGCTCAGTTTTAAGAGTGATTCAAATGCCCTTCACTAATATATATTCCACACTTTGCATCTTCCTGTAGGAAAAGAATATTTGAGGACCATTTGTAAGGATGGAAAAGGAAGTAACAACATAATGCCTACAGTTGGAACCAGTTAAACGAGGTTTGTTCTTTTTCTTTCCTTAACGTAATGTGTTCATTCTGGTTTTGAATCTCTTTTATCAATCTCTTGCCTTATTCCAGCAGCAAATCTAATAATTTTGAATCTTGCTGTAATAGAGGAGACAAAGATGAATAAGACATGCCTTTTCAAAATATGAAAGACAAAAAGATAAAAAGCTAGATAATATTCTCACTTTAAGATGAGAAGTTTTGTGAGGTTTGCTTATAGTCAAAAGCTCTTAGAGAGTCAAGCCGAGATTCAAGTCTCAGGTCTGTTGACTTCAAACCTCATTTCCCTTCCCTCATGTCACAATTTCCCCCATTTTATTTAGGGTTAGTTGTTGTGCAACTGCTGATCACTGAAGTTGAGGACTAGGACCCATATATATTTCATTTAAGGAAGCTTTCTGACAAAGTAAAAATAGGGGAAAGCATTCTCTGTTCCCCTAAAGTTTAGAAGATTGAGAAGGAAACTAATACTTGTAAGCACTTACTACTTACTATGTGCTAGACACTATTGTAAGGATTTAACATGAGCCAACTCACTTAATTCACAGGAGCCAGGTGACACACTTGGTATTATCCTTCATCCTTAAAATGGAGAAATAAGTAAATTGCCCAAGATCACATAGCTAATAAGAAACAAAAGCAGAATCAAAACCCTTTATTGGGAAAGATTTAAATAGAGTTTACCTCATGCCTATGGACTTAAAATTTAATATCACACAAATAAAAAACATACCTGCACACTTTGGTCTGAACTCCTTTTGCTATTAATGTCATTTGTAAACATTATTAATTCAAATATTAGCAGTTGAATTATCTCATCAAAATAAAATTTACATCTTTTTAATATGCTTTTCATTGTAACCAATTTGAAAAGGCAGTTGTTTAAGGTGCATGATCCTATGGTGAAGAGAAATTTTAAATTCACAGATTAGTGTACGGCAACATATCCTTTGAGGCAGGAGTCAGATCTGGGTCCTTCCAACTCCCAACTTTCCTACTGACTTGTGTGCTTTCTAAGTCTCTTTTTTTTTTCTTTTTTATTTCAGCATATTATGGGGGTACGAATGTTTAGGTTACATATATTGCCCTTGCCCCACCTGAGTCAGAGCTTCAAGCATGTCCATCCTCCAGACAATGTATATTGCACTCAATATGTGTGTATATACCCATTCCCTCTATCCCCTTCCCATCTGCCCCATACCTGATGAATGTTATTGCTATATATTTGCACTTAGGTGTTGATCAGTGAAAGCAATTTGCTGGTGAGTACATGTGGTGCTTATTTTTCCATTCTTGAGATACATCACTTAGTAGAATGGGTTCCAGCTCTATCCAGGATAATGCAAGAGGTGCTATATCACCATTGTTTCTTATAGCTGTATAGTACTCCATGGTATACATATACCAAATTTTATTAATCCACTCATGTATTGATGGGCACTTCGGTTGTTTCCACATCTTTGTAATTGTGAATTGTGCTGCTATAAACATTTGAGTGCAAATGTCTTTTTTATAGAATGTCTTTTGTTCTTTTGGGTAGATACCCAGTAATGGGATTTCTGGATCAAATGGTAGATCTACTTGTATCTCTTTGAGGTATCTCCATATTGCTTTCCACAGAGGTTGTATTATTTTGCAGTCCCACCAGCAGTGTAGGAGTGTTCCTATCTCTCCACATCCACACTAACATTCATTGTTTTGGGACTTTTTGATAAAGGCTATTCTCTCTGGAGATAAGTGATATCTCATTGTGGTTTTGATTTGCATTTCCCTGATGATTAGAGATGTTGAGCATTTTTTCATATGTTTGTTGGCCATTAGTCTATCTACTTTTGAAAAGTTTCTGTTCATATCCTTTGTCTACTTTTTTATAGGGTTGTTTGATTTTTTCTTGCTGATTTTCCTGAGTTCTATATAGATTCTAGTTATCAGCCCTTTATTGGATGTATAAGATGTGAATATTTTCTCCCATTCTGTAGGTTGTCTGTTTGCTCTTGTGATAGTTTCTTTGGCTATGTAGAGCTTTTTAATTTGATCAGGTCCCGTTTATTTATTTTTGTTGTTGCTGTGATTGTCTTTGGGATCTTCTTCATAAATTCTTTGCCTAAGCCAATGTCTATAACAGTTTTTCCAACATTTTCTTTTAGAATTCTTATAGTTTCACAACTTAAGTTTAAGTCTGTCATCCACCGTGAGTTGATTTTTGTGAGAGGTGAAAGATGCGGATCCTGTTTCAGT
>VBSM01001118.1:1098234-1114498 GCA_008086735.1 Cheirogaleus medius
TAGTTACTATAGCCTTGTAGTATAGTTTGAAGTCTGGTAAATTGATGCCTCCTAATTTGTTCTTCTTGCTTAAGATTGCTTTTGCTATATGGGGTCTTCTCTGGTTCCATATGAAGTGTAAAATTATTACCTTGCTTTCGCACTCATTTTGTAAGATGAGAAGGTTGAGTTTATTGTTCCCTAAGGATTTTACAATTATAAAATTATCCTATTGGTAGATTTTTTATGTGCTTCAAATGTGAATATCAATTTTTAGAGATGAGAAATCTTTAGCGATCAGTTAATTAAATCCTCCCATATGACAGATAAAGAAACTGAGACCTTCACATTTGTATCGCACTTTAAACATTTCTTTCACATACATTAATCTCATGCAAGCCTCATCACACTCTTGTGGGTTAAATATTGTCATCTTCATTGTACACATGACCAAACTGAATTAGTCCAAGGTCACATAGCTGGGCCTAGAGACTAAGTGACTCTGTGACTCTCAACCTAAAGTTTACCATGTTTTCTTGCTTTAGTAGGATTAATTACATCCTTGGATGAAGTCCTATTATGAGAGAAAGTAAGAATTTAGTGATTTTTGAAACAAATCTAAGCAGAAGAAACAAATGTTTCCTAATATTAAAAGTAATAATAACTACAGTTGTATAAATAGCAAACACAGAGAGGTAAGGAAGTGGCAAAAAATAGGGGTCTGTAAGTTGGTTTAATTTTGGTTTTAACTTTTTCTTGGATTAGGAGTAAGCATAATTGACTTTTAGGATTTTTGAGTTTATTAATAGAGTACTATCTGATTTGCTTTATCCTTACTAAAATAATTCAAAGAGAAATCACAGTTTATAAGAATTTATATATTGTAGATGAACTAAGGAGAATCTGAAACAATTAATACAAAAGGTTACTCTAAAAAAATAATAAGCATGGAAAGCTAAGCTTTATACAAAATTATTTAATTATTTCACTGCCTTTATTGATGTGAATCTTCTTTTATATTTCCCGTCTATAGTTGCAGAGGTATTGCTTAGAAATATTACCTGTCTCTATGCTGGTGATCTTACTGTGCAGAACAACAAATTGCTTTACCTTGGTAACTTTCTGTATATAATATATTTTTTTAATTGGAAAGAAAATTATTTTAAAACTAGTATATGGGGCCAGGAACAATGGCTTATGCTTGTAATCCTAGTACTTTGGGAGGCTAAAGCGAAAGGATCACTTGAGGCCAGGAATTTGAGGCCATCCTGAGCAACATAGAAAGACCCCATCCTCTATAAAAATTTTTTGAAAAGTTACCTGGGCATGGTGGCAGGCACCTGTAGTCTCAGCTACTCGGCAGGCTGAGGCAGGAAGATCACTTGAGCCCAGGAGTTTGAGGTTGCTGTGAGCTATGATGATGCCACTGCACTCTAACCTGGGCAACAGAGTGAGATCCTGTCTCAAAAAAAAAAAAAAAAGCCTAATATATGGTTGTGAGCAGTTTTTCTTTTACAGTGTTGATTCCTAAGTTGTCCCTCTTTAAAAAGAACTGATTTTCTAGATGATGCTTTTTCAGCAGATATGAAAATCTGATCATTAGCAAAATCTTTTTTTATTGTATAATAAAGTTTCTTTAAGACAATAAACATCTATTCTATAGATCTAATAAATGAAAGGAGGATCCCCCGAATGGTTCTAATCAAATAAGGAAAATAGTTGGTATAGAACAAAATTTGAAAACAACTTTACAATATTTGACTTAGAGAAGAAAAATGTATTATGTCCTTCCTGAAGTCTGAATTCCTTCAGAGTCCTTTTTAAAATTCTCTTGCCCAACTGCTATGTTCTTTCTATATGCCCTGCCCTACAGAAAGCTCTGCCTCTCAGCCCACACCCATTCTCACGCCATCACAGATCCATGCAATTCAGGGAAATGACATTTGATGCATACTTTAATAGAGCTAGCTTTTAATTCTCATCTTTGTATCTGACCTCAAATCACATGAAAGAGTTTTTTTAGCCACTGCTTTATGATGCTTTAAAGGAAAAAATGGAAAGTATACTTCATAGTAGTTTTTTTTTAGTTTTGTTTTGAGCTAACTCAGGAGCTAGTTTCCTGGAAATTTCAAATGCCTAACATAAACAGTTTCATTAAATTGTACCTATTATAATATGATTGTGTCTTGCTTACCCAGACTATGGTCAGTTTTAAGCACTACTGTGGCTTCTTATTGGCTAACTGTGATGCAGTGATCATAATAAAGTTTGATATTTAGCTGAGGGCTTAGAGTTTTTAAAGATGACTAGGCGTTTTCCTGTGATTTGTGAGTTTCCCTTGTTTGGCTTTACAGTTAAATAATTTCTGTTCCAGAGTCAATTGCAAGCCCTCCAGGCTTCCAAGCTGGTGTTCCATTCAGATTAAAACATTTTCTTTGTACATGTGTATGGCCTTGTGATTCAGAAGGCATGGTTTTAATACATAAAACCTTTTTTAATTTTTAAAGTATTTATTTCAATAAAGAAGTTGTTGGAACACTAACGTTTCCTTCCCAGTCTTGTTGACAAATCTGGTAGCATTAAGTAAAGTTCTTTACCAGAGATTGATTAAGTATTAATATAGATTTTTCTTTCCTTTTCTCTCTGTAATCTGTTTACTGTACCGGGTACTTTCTAAAAATTAGATCAGTTCTTAGATAATTTGGAAGTTTGATCCTTTTTGATGTCATGTTCAGTAAATCTGAGGATGGCCAAGGAAAATGTGGAGCCGTTGATTTATGTGTATATATGGATATGTGTGTGTTTGTGTGTATGATCTAAACACCCAGGAAATGAAATAATTTTATTTGATTTACAGCTTCCTTCTTCAATAAGGTGTTTTAAAGTTTAACATGGTGATGGAATTATAAGAAAATATTGATTAGTTTTCCTTTTTCAAGTATTGCTACTTAACAATTAAATGATTAAATGTAGCTCAGGGCTTCATTTTTATATCTTAGTATTATATTTGAAAGAATTAAATGGGTTGATTCATATTTTTTAAAAATAGAAATATAGGTAATAAACGAGAATTACAGAATCTGTTGGCCTGCATTTCCAAGATCAGTCTATCTCTAGTTGCCCCACCCTGTTTTTTTTTTTTTTTTTTTTTTTTGAGACAGGGTCTTTCTGTGTTGCCCAGGTTAGAGTGCAGTGGTGTCATCATAGCTCACTGCAACCTCTAACTCCTGGGCTCAAGCAGTCCTCCTGCCTCAGCCTCCTGAGTAGCTGGGACTACAAGTGCACACCACCACACCTAGCTAATTTATCTATGTTTTGTAAAGATGGGTTCTCACTCTTGCTAAAGTTGGTCTTGAGCTCCTGGTCTCAAGCAGTGCTCCTGCCTCAGCCTCCCAGAGTGCTAGGATTACAGGTGTCAGCCACTATACCTGGCCTAGTTGCCCATTTATTTGAATTTATCAGAGAAAAATAGTACCAAGCAGGTATAAATATTCCAGATATTTATTGAATATTTTGTTAGCATATATATGTGCCATCTTTATATTTCTTATTTCTCAAAGTGAAAAGATTGGATGATTTTCATAAGTATTCAAAAATTATTCTGGATGAAATTGAGAGTATTATTGAAATAATCATTTGCTCTTGGGTCTATTTATTTCTTTTATTAAAACCTATCTCAAAAAAAAATTCAAACCAAAAGTCATTAATTGCATTGGGGGTTTTTTATGGAGGTTAAATTTGAATTGAAAATTATATGAACTTCCCTGCTAGCTTTGCTCGTTCTTATATATAAACAGAACATTTCAATATAAGATTTGGTAGTCTGAAATGTTGCTTCTCTGTAGCTCTTCTATAGGAGTAGTGAAAGATTGCAAAAGACTTGACTCTAGATTTCCAAACAGGGTTAAAAAAAAAATGTACTTGATCATATTGAGTGAATTCACTAAAAATGACTTGCTTTCTGTTCAGTAATGCAAATACTGCATATCTTATAAAAATTAATAATGACAAGCATCATTTTGCTAGTAGAAATGGTAGTTCACAGACTTTTTCCTAGCAGACTATTAGGGAAGGTCTAGTGTGACGAAGGGAACAGAAATCATGTGCAGTCCTTATAGTCAGAGGCCTGATTATTCTAAACAGAGGAGAGTGATATGTAAAAATCATCTACTCAAAGCTAGTAAGGTTAAATGTTTAGAGCCCATAAAAAGATCACATAAAACCAATAATGGGAATATTGAAAGCCAGCCCATACTGTCTGAAGCAAGTTTATAGAATCTACTTGAGTGCATAGAATTATTTTGTGTTTCTTGTTAATTGTGAGATAATAAAAATTTAACAGAAGCATGGAATAGGAACAGGTTTAGACTAAGAAGAGGCTTCAGAAATCATTTAATTGTCCCCTTTTGTTTTACAAAGGTAATCCAAGGGTGAGAGCTTAAGTTACTTACTCATGTCATATAGGTGGTAACAGAATTAGGAGTAGAATACTATTTACTTATCTATTAAATAATTGTATATAGAATTTGAAATTTTGTGACAAAAAATGATTATTGTTATTAATTTTTAAAAGTCACATATAGCAAAATTGACTTTTTGAATAAGTTCTATGAGCTTTAGCATATGTACAGATTCATACAATTACAACAGCAAACAAGGGACAAATAGGCCCATGCCCTAGACAACTCCTTCAGGCTGTCCCTTTTTGGTCACAACCTCTCCATACATCCAGCTGCTGATCTGACTCCGTCACTATGGTTTTGCCCTTTCCAGACTATTGCATAAATGGAATCGTTCAGTATGTACTCTTTTGAGTCCAGCTTCTTTCTCTCAGCTTAGTATTTTTGGGATTCATCCATGTTGTATATATTAGTGATTCATTCTTTATATTTTTTATTGATACAGTTGTAGATATTTTCAGAGTACATATGATACTTTGATACGTGTATACAGTGTGTAATGACAAAATCAGGGTATAATGGTTAATTCTTTTAATTGCTGAGTAGTATTTTATTGTATGACTACATCACAGTTTATTCACCTGTTAATGAACATTTGGTTGTTTCCATTTTTTAAAAAAGACTTTTTTAGAGCAATTTTAGATTCACAACTAAATTGAGAGAAAGGTACAGTGATAACCTACATACCTGCTCTCCCCACAAGTGTATAGCCTTGTCCATTATCAACATCTCCCACCAAGGTGGTGCGTGCGTTACAACTGATAAACCTACACTGAGACATCATAATCACCCAAATTCCATCATTTGCATTAAGGTTCACTTTGTTGTTGTACATTTGGACATTATGACATGTATCTACCACTATAGTATTGTATAGAGTATTTTCGCTGCCCTAAAAATCCTCTCTGTTCTATCTATTCATCCCTCCACCTCCTCCAACTCCTGGTAACCCAATGATCTTTTTATTTCCTCCATATTTTTCCCTTTCCCTGAATGTCATATAGTTGAGATCATACAATATGTAGCCTTTTCACATAGGCTTCTTGTTTCTACTTTTTAGCTATTATGAGTAATGCTGCTGTGATTTTTTTTTTTTTTTAGAGAAAAAGAAAAATTTACTTATAGATATCATAGAGACCCTGGTAATGAGCTCTTAAAGAATTCACAAACTTAATTCACTTTATAAACTTTTTACTTTGAAATAATTATAAATTCATGAGAAGTTGCAAGCATAGTAAAGAGAAGTTCAGATACAATTCACCCAGTTTTCCCTATTATTAAGTTATATCTTCTGTAACTATAGAACAATATCGAAACCAGGATATTCAAATTGATGTAAAATGAGTATATAGCTTTTTGGCATTTTGTTACATGTGTAGACTCATATAACCAATATTGCAATGAAGATACAGAATTATTCTATCACCACAATGCTATCCCTCATGTTACCTCTTTATAGTGACACACACACCTACTTCCCTCCACCATACTCCACCCCGGCAACCACTAATCTGTCCTCCTCTATAATTTTGCCATTTTGAAAATGTTACATAAATAGAATCACAGTATATAACCTTTGACATTGGCTTTATTTTACTTGGCATAGTGCCCTTGAGATCCATCCATTGTGGTGTGTATTATGAATTCATTCCTTTTTATTGCTGATACAGTAAGTTTTTCATGGCATGGATGTGCCAGTTTTTCCCCTGCTTTTTTGTGGGTTACTTAAAATACTTTTTAGAATTCAGATGTTTTAAAGTGTATCCCTTTTGACTTTTTGCTCATTGCTCTAGATATTACATTATATATATCACATATCACAGTCTACTATACTACAGTACTACTGGTACTGCTACATTTTACCACTTAAGTATAGAAGCCTTACCTCCCTTTATCCTCTCCCCTTTGTCTTAATATTTTTATATGCTTCTGATATATGTCTATGTGTATATTATATGCATGTATACATATATATTTTATTTGTGTATAGTAGTTTTAAATATTTCCTTTATATACATTGTGACCCATATCAGTATAATTTTTGTTTCAACAGTTAAACATAATTTGGAAAACTGAAGAGGAGCGAGAGTCTATTGTATTTATACATATTTTTACTCCTTCTGATGTTCTTTATTCCTGATGTTCCAAGATTCCATCTTTTTTCATTTCCTTCTTTTTTCTTTTTAAATTTTTTTTAGAGACAGGATCTTACTATGTTGCCCAGGCTGAAGTGCAGTGGCTGTTCACAGACATGATCATAGCTCACTGCAGCCTCAAACTCCTGGGTTCCTGCAATTCTCTCACCTCAGCCTCCTGAGTAGCTGGGACTACAGGCACACACCACCACACCCAGCTTTATTTCCTTCCATTTAGGGCAAGTTCTTCATCCATTCTTTTAGGGCAGGTCTGTGAGGAACAAATTCTCTAGGAATATTTTTATTTTTTCTTCATTTTTGAAGGATAGTTTTGCTGGTTAAAGAATTCTGGGTTAACAGCTCTTTTAGCACCTAAAAAATATTGTGCCAATTCCTTCTGGCCTCCGTGGTTTTTAATGAGAAATTCAGTGTCATTAAATTACGTTTCCCTCTAGGTAAGATCTTGTTTCTCACGTGCTGCTTTCAGGATTATTTCTTTGGTTTTAGTTTTCAGAAGTTTCACTCTGATATGACTTGGCATGAATTTATTTGGGTTTGTACTGTTTAGGGTTTATTCTGTAGGTTTATGTCTTTTGCCAAATATAGGGACTTTTCAGCCATATTTATTCAAATAATTTCTCAGACCTGTTGTTTTCTCCTCTCCTTCTGAGACTCTGATGATATGAATATTAGATCTTTTGTTATAGTTTCATAGGTCCCTGAGACTCTGTTCATTTTTATTGAGTCTGTTTTCTTCCAGTTGTTCAGCTTGGGTAATTTCTATTGTTTTATCTTTTATTTCATTGATTCTTCTGTCCCATCCATTCTGCCTGGGCATTGTTGAACCTGTCTGTTGACTTTTTAATTTCAGTTATTGTAATTTGGTTCTGTAATTTCATTCTTTATATCTTCTTTTTCTTTGCTGAGATTTTATTTCTTTACTCAGACTTTTCCATTTTTTCATTTGTTTCCAATGTGTTAGCGATTACTAATTGAAGCATTTTTATGATGGCTGCTTTAAAATCCTTGTTAGGTAATTCTTACATCTATGTTATCTTGTTGTTGGCATCCAGTGATTGTCTTTTCTTATTCAAGTTTTGGTCTTCCTGATTCTTGGTATGATGAGAGGTTTTAAATCAAAACATGGACATTTTGGATATTAGGTCATAGCATTTTAAGTCTTCTGTTTTAGCAGCCCTCTTCCGATACTCCCCTGCCAGAGGGAAAGTGTGTTGCCTCTTTACTGTCAGGTAGGGGTATAAGTGCAGGATTCTACTCTGCTTCCATTGACACCTGGCAGGAGGCTCCTGTTGGTTCTGGGCAGGAGTGGAGTTCCAGCTCCCTACGGGGCCTCTGATGATACCATCTCTGCTAAGTAAATACCTAGAAGTGGAATTGTTTGGTTGTTTGGTAAGTTGTTTTTTTTTTTTTTAAACTTCATAAGAAGCTGCCAAACTTTTTAAAAATATTGATGAAATTTTTCATTCCTACCAGCAATTTGAGTGTTTCAGATGCTCAACACCAGTGTTGTCCTAAAGAACATTCTGCAATGATGAAAGTGTACTATATCTGCACTATCTAATACAGTATCTACAGAAAAGGACACCAAAGCTCTACATCATTGCCAATATTTGAAATTGTCAGTCTTTTAATTTTATCCTTTCTATGTGTATGAAGTGGTATCTGACTGTGGTTTTAATTATTTTATCTTCTTATTGGCCACTTAATTTTTATAATGATGTTTTTAAAACAGTTTTTAATTTGAATAAAGTGTTCATCAGGTGGGTTTTTTTAATGGTTTCTCCTTATCCTAAGGTCATAAATTTTTTTTCCTGTTTATTTATTGAGGTTTTATAGTTTACCTTTCACTCTTAAGTTTATGATGAATATGGAGTTACTTTCTATATATGGTATGAGGTAAAGGCAAATTTCATTTTCATTACATATAAATAACCTGTTGTTCTAGCACCATTTGTTGAAAATATTTTTTCTCTACATTGAATTACCTTAACACCTTCATGGAAAATCAATTGACCATATATTTGTAGGTTTGATTTTAGATTCTCTATTACATTCCATTTATATGTTCATCTGTAGGCCATAGTCAAACTGTCTCAATAACCCTAGCGTAGTTATAAATCTAAAAGTCAGGTAGTCTAAGTGTCAAACTTTGTTTTTTATTTTCAAAAGCATTTTAATTATTTCATTCATTTGGATTTTCATATTCTTTTTTTAAAAAAAGTTTTATGGGTATAATAGTACATATTTATAGGGTACATGTGATATTTTGATACAAACATACAATGTGTAATGATCAAATCAAGGTAATTGGGATATCTGTTATCTCAAACATTGATCATTTCTTTGTGTTGGGAGCATTTCAAATCTACTCGTCTAGTTATATTAAAATACACAATAAATATTTTTAACTATAGTTGCCCTCTTGTGCTACCAAACACTAGCTCTTATTCCTACTACCTAACTGTATTTTTGTACAGATTAACTAAACCCTCTTAATCTGTCTCCCCACCCCCACTACCCTTCTGAGTCTCTGGTATTCTACCTCTACTTCCATGAGATCAATTTTTTAGCTCTCACATAAGAGAGAAAACATGTGGTATTTGTCTTTCTGTGACTGGTTTATTCACTTAAGCCAGGCACACTGACGGATGAATGGATAAAGAAAATGTGATACTTATACATAATATAATATTATTCAGCCATAAAAAAGAATGAAATCCTAGCATTTGCAACAACATGGATGGAACTGGAGGATATTAGATTAAGTGAAATAAGCCAGGCACAGAAAGACAAATATCATACATATTAGAACCAGCTTGTACATTTTAATGAAAAAAGTCTAGGAGTTTGATTGGGATTGGATTGTATCTATAGACTGATTTGGGAATAATTGCCACATTAATAATATTGAGACTTCCAATCCATGAACATGGTATATTTCACCATTTATTTCAGTTTTTTAAAAATTTATCTTACTAGGGTTTTTTTAGCTTTTGTTTTACAGATCTTACACATATTTTGTGAGACTCATATTTTGTTGGACACATTTTCTTAAACTCAAGTATTTCATATTTTTAATACTATTATAAACAGTATTTATAATTTGTAAAATTTCTACTTCTTATTGCTAGATATAGAAATACAATAGATATTTGTGTATTGACTTCCTATTCTGCAATCTTGCTAAAGTCACTTAATAGTTGTAGTATTTGTTTTGTAGATTTCTTTCTGTATGTCTTCTGCAAATGAAAACATTTTAACTTCTTTCTTTCCCATCTGTATGCCTTTATTTCTTTTTCTTGCCTTATTACTAGCTATGACCTCCAGTCTGATATTGAATAGAAGCAATGAGAGTGTACATCTGTGCCTTATTTCCAGTTTTAGGAGAATATCATTTGGTTTTTCACTGTTAAGTATGATGTTAGCTGTCAGTTTTTTACAGATGCCCTTCATAAAATTAAGGAAGTTCTTTTCTATTCTGCATTTTCTGAAGTTTTTGTTATAAATGAGTGTTGAAATTGAGTGTTGAAATTGGTTTATTCCTCTCTATCTATTGAGATGAAGTTTTCCTTTATTTTGTTAATATGATTAACTACATTATTTTTTATAAAATACACAATCAACCTTGCATTCCTTTATATATATGGCCAAATTTGACTTGCTATGTTGGTAAGGACTTTTTGCTTCTATATTTTTGAGAGATATTAGTGTGTGGTTGGTTTTTTGTGGTTTTTTTGCTTGTTTGTTTGTTTATTTGCATTTTCTTTTTCTGGTTTTAGAATCAAATCAGAAAATTTTTATTTTTCTGGCCTTATCAGTTGGGAAGTGTTTCCTCCTATACTGTCTGGCAGAATTATGTAGGATTGCTATTGTTCCATAACATGTTTGATAGATTTCACCAGCAAAGCCTTTGGGAACTGGAGTTTTCTTTGCGAGAAGGTTTTTAATTACAAATTCTATTTCTTTAATAAATATAGTGCTTTTCAGGTTATCTCTTAATTCCTGAGTCAGTAATGGTAATCTGTATCTTTTAAGGAGTTTGTCCATTCATTTTAGTTGTCAGATTTATTGGCATAAAATCAATCATATTAGTCTCTTACTCTTTTAATGTCCGTAGAATCTTTAGTGATCTCTCCCCTTTCATTCCTGATAATAGTGATTTCTGTCTCTTCAGTCTAGCTAGAGGTTTATCAGTTTTATTAATTTTCATTCAGAGAATCAGTTTTTGATTTCATTGATTTTTCTCTATTTTTAGGTGTCTAATTTTATTGATTTTTGTTCTTTGTTATATTGTTACTATCTACTTACTTTGGCTTAATTTCCTTCTTTTTTATAACTTCCTCTGGTGGAAGCTTAGATAATAGAGTTTAGGCCTTTTCTCCCTTAATAAAGGCATAGAAAACTATAAATTTCCTCAAAACACCTTTTTAGAAGCATCTCACAAATTTTGATATGTTGGGCTTTCATTTTCATTCAGCTCAAAATATTTTCTAATATCCCTTGTGATTTCTTATTTGGTCCACAGATTATTTTAGAAGTATATTACTTGATTCCTAAATATTTGAGAATTTTTCAGTTATCCTTCTGTTATTGATTTCTAATATCATTCTGTTATGATAAAAGCATATACTGTGTATAGTTTCATTTCTTTTAATTTGTAAGTCTTATCCCTGGCTCAGGAGATGGACTATTTTGGTAAATGTTTCATGGGCATTGTAAAAGTTTATATTTTGCTGTTGTGGGTTGGAGTGTTCTAGAAATCACAATTCAGTGAGAGTACGGCTTCAGTCTTCTTATATCCTTCTTCTATTTTTGAGGTACCTGTTCTTTCAGTAACTGTGAGAGAAATGGTCATGTCTCCAACTATTATTGTGTTTGTTTCTCCCTTCAGTTCTGTCAGGTTTTCCTTCATATATTTTGTAGGTTGATATTATGTGCATACACACTTAGAATTGTTCTGTCTTCTAACTGATTTGACCCCTCAATCATAATGAAATGCCCTTCATTAGCTCTGATAACATTCTTTGTTTTGTCTTCTACAATGTCTGATATAAACATAACTCTACCAGCTTTCCTAAGATTTCAGATTGCATGGCATATCTTCTATCCTTTAACTTTTAAACTATTTCCTTATTTTTAGTGTGGGATTCTTACAGCCAGCCTATTTTTTGTGGGGGAGGGGCAGGGTCTCACTCTGTTGCCCAAGCTAGAGTGCAGTGGCATCATCATAGCTCACTGCAACCTCAAACTCCTGGGCTCAAGTGATGCCTCATCCTCTGGAGTAGCTGGGACTGCAGGCATGTGCCACCATCCTGGCTAATTTTTTAAAAATTTTTTGTAGAGACAGGGTCTCACTATTGCCCAGACTAGTGTTGAACTCCTGGCCTTAAGTGATCTTCCCACCTCAGCCTCCCAAAGTGCTAGGATTACAGGCATGAGCCACTACGCCCAGCCTGATTCTTGCTTATTTATCTGTTTTTTAATTGGAATATTTATATAATTTACATTTAATGTATTATTAGTATGATTGGGTTTAAATCTATCTTGCTATTTGTTTTCTGTTAACCCTTCCTTTGAATTTAATTATGCTTTTGGATTCCATTTAATCTGCTCTAGTGGCTCAATCATTCTCTTATTGGCTTATTCTCTGTTCTACTTGCTTATTTTAGTAGTTGTGCTATCATTTTTCATACACCTCTCTAACTTATTACATTATACTATTATTACTTAATATTATATCACTTCTCACATAATGGAAGACCTTGTCAACAGTGTTCTTCCATTGTCTCAGTCATTTTTTTAATCTGAGCTTCATTTTGGGTGAATTGTATTGGCTGTGTCTTCAAGTTCATTCATATCTTTTTTCTTCAGTGTGTAAACTGCACATCTAGTAAAATTTTCATTTCTGTATTTTTTATATTTTTTTATCTACAGAAGTTCTTTTTTTGAAAATCATCCATTTCTCTCAACACTATATTCCTGTTTTCATTTATATCCTTGAATATAGAGCATAGTTACTATAGCCCTTTTAATGTCTTTACCTGCTAATTCCATCATTTCTGTTATTTCTAGGTTTCTTTTTATTGACTGATACTTTTCTGATTATAGATCACATTTTCTGCTTCTTAGTAGTCTGGTAATTTTTTATTAAATGACAAATATTTATGAGTTTTTCATTCTTGAGTTTTAATTTTGTTGTATTCCTTTAAAGAGTATCAAGACTTTTACCTGAAAGGCATTTTTGGTTTTTTTTAAATTTAATGTAATTTAATTTCTCTTAGAGATAGGGTCTCATTCTCTTGTCTAGACTGGAGTGCAGTGGTGCCATCATAGCTCACTGCAGCCTCAACTCCTGGGTTCAAGTGATCCTCCCACTTTAGTCTCTCTAGTAGCTGGGACTACAGGCATGTGCCACCATGCCTGGCTAATTTTTAATATGTTTTTGTAGAGATAGGGTCTGGTTCTGTTGCTCAGGCTGGTCTCAAACTCCTGGCCTCAAGTGATCCTCCAGCCTTGACCTCCCAAAGCACTGAGCTTACAGACGTGAGCCACTGCACTCAGCCCTGTAAGGCATTTTTGTTAATTGTATATTATTAATAATTTGCTCATTCCTAGGCTTGAAAGCCCCTTTCAGGCATATCTAGAGTAGCTTTTACTCTAGGGCTACTTTACCTTCGGTGGTGTGGCCCTCCTGGGGTCACTGATGATTAATGGCCTTGTATATTCAATAATGTTTCTCCCTCTTGCTAGTGGGAACTTGTTGAATTCTTGGTCCTATGTCAACTCTTAGAATCTTTTATTACAACTCCCTAATAATTCTCCTTAGAAGTTCTTCCTTGCTGTGGAGAAATTTTACCCTTCTCATATACAAGTTTTTATTTAGCTAAACACTCAAGGGAACCCTTATTGAGATTACTGCAACTCATTTGCTCCTCTCTGGAATTCTGCCCTGCAAATACTAGCCCCCCTTGGCCTCCTTTCATTTTTTCTCTGTCTCCTCAAGTCAACAAGATTTCCAGGCTGTCTGGGGTTCTTCCCTCCTGTACTGGGATGGTAAATTTCTTCCTGGCTGAGAGCCTGCATGATGGTAGGGCTCACCTTGTTTATTTTGCTTTTCTTGGGGATCATAGTCCTACACTGCCTGTGTCTGAAAATAGTTATTTCCTATATTTTATAGTTGTGTTCTAGTTGATTACAGCAGGAGAATCATTCTGGACCTGTTTACTCCTTCATGGTCGGAATTAGAAGGTGAATCATTCTAAAATGAGTTTAATACTAACACCTTTGCAAAATTTAGACACTTTTAAGAAATTATTGTTTTTTAACACTTAACTATTGATTCACGTTTTCTCAGTATTATTATAAATGAGCTTTTGTCTACTGTGGGAACTATTATTTAGTTTTCAATTCGAAGAGCCCATTATAAACTTTAAATCAGAAACTGATCAGAAGAAAATGGTATATCATACCTAATAAATTTCATAAGTCAGGAAAATGGATTTCTTGAGAATAAAGAAATTGTCTCTATTATGGCATAGTAATTTTAAATATAAAATTATTAACATTTCATTAAACCCATGAAAGAAAGACATACCACTGGGTACAGATTAAATGAACTATTTGATCGAACATTTTAAAATATAAATTCTGTGATTTTTAGAGTATAGCCCTGTTAAACACACTTTATATCAGGAATTAGCAAATGTCTATAAAGGGCCAAATAGTTCCTATCACAACTTCTTAATTATGCCTTTAATGGTATAGAAGTAGCCATAGATAATACATAAATGAATGAGCTGGCTGTGTTCTGAGAAAACTTTATTTATGGACAATGAAATTTGAATTTCATAAAATTTTTATGTCTCAAAATACTCTTTTGAGCCAGGTGTGGTGGCTCACACCTATAATCCTAGCACTCTGGGAGGCCAAAGTGGGAGGATTACTTGAGGTCAGGATTTTAAGACCAGCCTGAGCAAAAGTGAGACCCTGTCTCTACTAAACATAGAAAAATTTGAGACTCTGTCTCAAAAAAAAAACTTTTGATTTTTCCCCAACTGTTTAAAAATATAAAAACTATTCTTACATTTCAGGTCATACATAAACCAGTGGCAGGTCAGATTTGGCCCATGGGTGATTGCTTGACAACCCTTGCTCTATATGATTAAAAAGCTCTGTAGTAACCTGTAAGATTGCTAGTAGACCATTGTCAATTGTAAGTGTTTTTTTTTCTTGAAACTATTCCCTACTCTCAAGTTAAATAGCTAAGTAAATAAGATCACACAAGTTTGAGCCTGTAGAGCTTTGAGCGGTTATATAGTGTCAAAGGCTGTGGCAGAGGTTCCTTGGCCAATTGGAGAATTGGGGCTAGTGTCTAATTTACCTTACTCCCAGGTTTGCAGCTTTTCTTTTTTTTTAATCATGCAAGGATAAATTCCTTTCTCCCTATTTTGTTTCATTATGCCTATGTTATTAATGTCCCCAAGTTAGCATATATTTCCGTATCTGAATTTGGCCTGGTTCTTATGAACAAAAAGTCCCCCCAACTTATATTATTAAATATTTTTTATTTCATGCTGTCCCCATTTACAAGATTGTGGAATTTTGTCTCTTTAGTTCACAATCTTGAGACTAAAGCTTCTTTTTTCCTTACCCGTGCTTCTGTAAAATCTTTCCCATAACCCTAACTGCTAGCCAGTTAGAACACAAAATATATTCCACAGCATACTCTCTTTATTCCACCTGATGTGGCTCAGTGTACTGCTCAGTCTCCTCTTAGAATGCACAGCATTTATTTTCCAACATCTGTCTGAAGCAGGATTTACATGTACAACCTATGATTTTGTTTGGTGCTGTGTCCATGTGGTTAATTCATTCAGAAGAATGATTATGTACTTCATATTCTATAACCATAAATGTATTTTCCTTGCTTCCTCCTTAAGATATATAATTTAAGTTATTCTTTGCCAATAGCCAAAAGGCAGTGCCATAGAAGTTCTAGAAGAAAGGGCCTGGGTTTTGGTGGATGCTACTTTTGCATCATGAATGAATAGTGATGTAGTTGCACATAGTCATACACTCAGGGAATACTTTTTGTAGTTACATGCCTTCATGAGATTTTCCCAACACATTGGGGCACTGTCCAGAAAAAAACCAGAAAAGCAACTTATTTCTTTCTCAATGCAGAGAGGGAAGAATCTTTGTTTTCACATACAAAGTAAAAATAAGGATTGGCTTTGGCAGATGCTATGAACCATATCCTAGGACACAAAGCATGTGTCAAACAATTTAGAAAAATAGAAATTATACCATGTATCTTTTCAGATCACAATGGAATAAATTTAGAAATCAACCCGAACAGGAACTCTGATTTCTACACAAAGTTGTGGAAACTAAACAACCTTCTGCTGAATGATCACTTCATAAACAAGAAAATCAAGATGGAAACCAAAAGATTCTTTGAACTAAATGACAAAGGAGAAACAAGTTATCAAAACCTGTGGGACACAGCTAAAGCAGTCCTGAGAGGAAAGTTTATTTCCATAAATGCCTATATCCAAAAGTCAAAAGGGTCACAAATAGACAACCTAATGAATCATCTCAAAGAGCTGGAAAAAGCAGAACAGACCGACCCCAAACCCAGCAGAAGAAGTGAAATCATTAAGATCAAAT
>VBSM01001118.1:1114598-1134540 GCA_008086735.1 Cheirogaleus medius
ACCATGGAGTACTATTCAGCTTTAAGAAACAATAGTGATATAGCACCTCCTGTACTTACCTGGTTAGAGCTGGAACCCATTCTATTAAGTGAAGTATCCCAAGAATGGAAAAATAAGCACCACATGTACTCACCAGCAAATTGGTATTAATGGATCAACACCTAAGTGGACATATAAGAATAACATCTATCGGGTGTTGGGCAGGTGGTGGGGAGGGAATGGTTATATACATACATAATGAGTGCGATGCGCACCAACTGGGGGATGGACATGCCTGAAGCTCTGACTCAAGGGAGAAGGGGGGGCAATAGCAATATATGTAACCTTAACACTTGTACCCCCATAATATGCTGAAAAAAATAACTAAAAATAAATAAATAAATAAAAAGAAACTCGCTGATTTCCAAGCAGAATAAATACAAAAAGACTAAACCTAGACATATAATAATCATATTACTAAAGACCAAAGATGAGGAGAAAATCTTGAGAACAGCCAAAAAACAAGAGACATAAACACAGGATAATAATAATGACAGCTGACTTATCAGAATAATAGAAGACAAAAAACTATGGAATGATATCTTTAAAGAGTTGTAAGAAAGAAAAAAGAAACAACTTTTAAGTCAATTCTGTATCTAATGAAAATATCATTCAAAAACGATGGTAAAATAAAGATAATTTCAGATAAGCAAAAACTTAGATAATTCATTATCTACAAAGGTACAGTGTCAGAAATACTAAGAGTTTGTAAGCTGAAGGGCAATGATATCAGATAGAAACTCTACAGGAAGAAATGAAAACCACCAAGAATGATAAATATAAAAGGTTTTTCCTTCTGTTACTTTATTTAAAAGAAAGCTGGCTTTTTAAAGCAAAAGTCAAGCCATTTTATTCTGTGGTTTTATGACATATATAGAGGTATAATATATGATCACATTAACAAAAAGGATATTAGAGTAAATGAAATTACAGTCATCCCTCTGTGTCCATGGGGAATAGGTTCCACAACCCCCTGTGCATGCCAAAATCCATGGATGCTCAAGTTCCTTATACAGAATAGCATAGTATTTGCATATAACCTGTGTATATCTTCCTGTATATGGTATTTTAAATCATCTCTAGGTTACTTGTAATATCTAATGCAATGTAAATGCTATGTAAATAGTTGTTATTGTATTATTTTTTGGTTTGTATTTTGAATATTTTTGATCTGCAATTGATTGAACCTGCAGATGTTGAACCTATGGATGCAGAACCCACAGATAAGGAAGGCCAACTGTATATCATTGCAAAGTTCTTATGCTTTCCATGATGTTTAATGTGAACTTTAGACACACTGTGATAATTTGAGGATGCATATTGTAATCCTTTGCATGTCACCCTCTCCACCTACAAAGAGGTATAGAACAATTAAAATAAAGTATTGGTAAATATTTAACTGAAATTAAGGGAGGAATATGTGGCACAGGTACAAAAAAAATAGCAGCAGACAACAGAAATAGAAAACAAACAGCAAAATGATTGTTTTGAACCAAATCATTTCAGTAATTCCATTAAAAATAAATGGACTAGACTATTCAATTAAGAGTCAGAGATTTTCAGACTGGATAAAAATACAAGACCCAACTCTATCTTGTCTACATATTGCACATTTAAAGTGTGGAGATTTAATTAAACATAATTTGTGTCTCTTCACCGCATAACATTTGTGGATGTTTTCAATGGCTGTATTATGATGGCATATCTACAATTTCAAGAATCAAGTATTCAGAAAAAACAATTTTGGGGGCTTAGAAGAAAGTACTACAGGAGAGATTATATTAATAAGAGTAATAGAACGCTACAGTAGAATAGAATAAGGAGATCTGAGGTCTTATTTCAGTTTTACCAGTATCCATGGGAAATCAGTTGATTTCTCCTTTTCTAGGTTACAAATATTTCTATACCCATATGTTCAATTATTTTCATATTCAAATTTAAAAACAACTGGCATAAATTACATTTTTCTTCTCTTAGGATTCTTGAAAAGAAGACTAAGTAATTCTGTCATTGACTCGATATGTGATCTTGGTCATCATCATTTCTTCAAATATATTAATATATTGGTGGAATCTATATTTCTTGGTAATATTTCTTCTACATACTGCTTAACATTGTTATGTGCCACATGAGGTGATGACTGTAGATACTGTAAGAACGTTGAGTGTTGTTTTCATCATGAATAACCTAGCTGTGTTGAATTTAAATAATGTTTGATGGTACACTTACAAAAACTTCCTATTTAAAATGCTTTTCTATTATCTGAAAATTTATTGAAAGGTTTGATTTTTATAATATGTATGCACAACCATGAATTATTTAAAAGTAATCACATTTATCTTGTTTTCTATTTAACTTTTCTAGTTGTTGTCATTGTGTTTGATGTTATAGAGAAATAAAACCAAATAATAAATATATCTCATAGTTGAACCTAAGTGCAAGTGGCTGATGAAATATTTCTTTGGAGATATTGCTTTTAATATTTCACAGAGGTTATACCAAAGTTGGACATTGTGCCTTTCAGAATTACATCTTTATAAAGGTGAAGAAGAGGTTAATGATTTCTCATTCAATTAATATCCATACACTTCTAGTAAAATAAGTCAAATGAAGACTTGAATAATCTCAAGTGCATCAGTGCTTGCTTGATTCTATAAGTTACTTGGTTCTTAGGTATGCCATGTGGAGGTCTTAAGTATGTGAGGTTCTATCTGTGTCTCCACCTAAGTAAGGAAGTTATTCTTTAAATAAGTTAGATGAATTATAACTGGTGAGTGACAGTGATATTAGGAATATCCAGAGAAAGAAAGATGTCCAATATATTTGAAGCTAGATTACTCTCCAGGTTAGCTCTATTTTTTTTTCTTCTCTTGCAGTAAACATCACCATCTTGAAAAAATAAGTTGAGGAATGAGAGGCAAGGAAAAAAGGACATTCATCTTGGAAAGACCCAAAGCACTTTGAAGTTTTAAAGGAACATAATGCTAACTGCTAAAACCACCTTTGTTCTGGAGTTCTTCAGATTTAAATGGTAACCAGAATTCTATCATGTTACATTTCCACCAAGAATTTTACTTGAAAGGATTGACTTGAAAGGATTTCTTTTTAAGTTTAAATGTTTACCTTGTAAATGTCAAACTATAGATAACTGATAATTTTATAACCTTCTTAGCATAATCAGGCTTTGGTATTTAATGATTGCTCAAAGAATTGTTTATTCCCCCAGTTATAAACTTCTTAGTTTAGAAACATAAGCTTATTTGAGAAAGAATATGGCATATACTAGTATATTTATAGGTCCATCCTTTACCAAATATTTTTTTCTTTCATAGAAATAATCTAAGCAATGTAAGTAGTAGTTTCTATCACATATACAAAGGTTTTTTGGTCTTATTTTCTGAATTTTATTTATTTATTTATTTTTATTTTCCTTACTTGATATCTGGTATCTTGATCTTTCCCCTTTTATATCTGACATCTTATTTTTATTTAATGTTTATTTTCTCCTTTGCCTCTCTTTCTCTCTACCTTTAAAAAAGTTATCTTGCAGAAACTGAGAGTTATAAAAGGCACAAGGATCCAAAATAGAAAAGGAGAGAGAAATTTGAAAAGACTATAAAATTTTTCTTCTTGTGAATTGCAGGGACTGTTAGATTGCAAGTAGAGTGGAAAGCAATTATATAAAGGCTGAAGATTCTTTATCAGTGTTCTTAAATCTTGATCTCAGGCCAAAATCATTTCAATGCATGATTTGTAAATATTCAAATATTTGCAAATTTTTTGTCAATCCAGCGAACAATTATAACTTGTATTCATTGGATGTCTGCCTACTAATTTGATTTTGAAGGATAATCATTTGTTAGATTGAGTTACTATGTCTTGGTAGTGAATGGGTATAATTAACTAAAACTAGTTCCTTGCTGTAAAATGCAGGAGATATGAAAAGTCAATCAAATACAGTATCATATACTAATCCTAATAATTCTAAGGAACACAGGTCCTGTTTCAAGGAAATGATTCAAGTTGATAAGTACAACCCAGAATAAATCGTATACCAAAGAATGCTCTAATTACTTTTCCCAGTGCTAACATTAACCTTTACAAGAAAAAAATCTTCACAGTGATTTATTTTAAAAAAATTCTCCAATTGTGGGTTAAACCTGTACTTGCAGCATTATTGGAACTTTTCTGTGACCTTGTCACTGATAGCCGTGTAGCCACATTCATCGCCTTTTAAATGCCCAGTAAATTCTTTCTAGTTCTCAACCATTTAAAAAAAATAAAAAAGTTGAGGAAAGCAGCTTTTGAAACATCAAAAATTAAAGTGCCAAATATTTACTTAAGCAAGAGAGAATACATAGAAAGCCACCAAATTTCCCTGTCTTCTCTACTAATGATCTAAGTTTACTCATTTGATTATATCTGCTTCTATAATCTTATATAACCACAGTTTCATTACAGAACTAAAAACAAACAGCATTGTCAAAAATCTTTACTGTGATACTTTCACCATACCTTATTAAACTCCTAATTTCATTGAAATCCATCCCAGTGATTTTTATTGACTGTGAATAGGACCATACAGATAGTATCACAATAACTTTCTAATCATCAATTTCTACTTCTTCCATTACTGAATTTATTTTCAGTTGCATTTTCATTGCAACTCTGTAATAATATTATCAAAGAACAGATTAAATTAGAACTTCACCTCTCTACAAAATAAGAGAACTGCATTGATTGTCCCACCCCTCCCAGTGTAGAAGTCAAAGGCAGCTAAATTAGAAAGGAAGAGGTAAAATTACCTCTGTTCATAGACAATATAATCTTATATGTAGAAAACTCAAGATTTCACCAAAAAACCCTGCCTGAATTAACAAATGAATTCAACAAGGTAGTAGGATACAAAACCAACACACAAAACTCCTGGAGCAATTGTGAAGGAGAAGATTGATGAGGGTGTTGAGAACACACTTTTACCCTTTAATTCATTGTGCCAATTGCAATTAGCGGTAAGTGTTTTAATTACAATCAGCTGAAATATATGAGATGATTGAAGAGCATAATGAATGCAGATACCCTTGCTTCTGATACTAGAAAGGAAAAGGGAAATTCACTCACCACATTCTTATAACAGTGAAAAACTGGAAATATGCAAAAATTCTTAGAGTGGACTAGCCCACCTGACTAGTACTTTAATTCTGAAACAACTGTGCCCATGTGCTAGCAGCAGAGTGATGTAGAAAAAAAATAGCATTATTCTGGCTTGTACCTTTTGAAGATTAACAATTCTAGCACATGCCTACAGGAAAACTTACCTAAAAATGCTAACTTACCAAAATGAAAGGAAACTTGATCCCTAAGAAAGTCATTCTTTTTTGAGTTGGGCCCAACTTTTGTTTCCTTTCATTGATTTGGCATATCAAAGGGAAGGAAAACAAAACATTCTAGTGCTATAGCACACTCTGATGTTATATTATGGGTCATTGTATACCTTGTGCTTAAGCACAGGTATGTTTCATGTGAGCACTATATAAAGAGAAACAAGACACAAAAGATCCTTTTTTAGATTCAAAAGGGGGAAATGCAAAGTCAGAATCTTTATTTCCAGATAGATTTCTGAACTAGTATTTCTCTTCCACCCCACTGCACATCTGCCAAGAATAGAAAAGTGTCAGGACTCAAGAATAGAAAAGTGTCAGGACTCCTGGACATTCATGCATATCCTCTCAAAATCATCAGGCAGGTGTTTAACAAAAAAGTGCAGCTACAGTGAGATACCACTTTATGCCCATCAATATGGCTATAACAAAAGCAAAACAAACCAAATATTAATTTTAGGATGTAGAGAAATTAGAACTTTCATTCATTGGTGGTGGAAATGTGAAATGTTTCAGCCACTGTGAGAAAGTTTGGTTGTTCCTCAAAAAGTTAAACATAGAATTACCATATGACCCAGCAGTTCCATTCCTAGGTAAATACTCAAAAGAACTAAAAACAGGGTCTCAAACAAATATTTGTATAAAAATGTTCATAGCAGCACTATTCTTAGTAGCCAAAAGGTGGAAACACCCAAATGTCCATCAGCAGATGAATGGATAAACCAATTGTAAAACAGTAACTGAACAATATATGAAAAGTCCCTGAATATTTGTAAAATAAGCAACCTTCTTATTAATGATGCATGGGTCAAAGAGGAACTCCAGAAGGAAATTATAAAATATTTTTAGTTGGATGAAAATGAAATTGCAACATATCAAAGTTTATGGGATGCTGCTGAAGCAGTGGGAAATCTCTAATATATGAAATGCTTAATTAGAAAAGAGGAAAGGTCTCAAAGACCTAAACTTTTACTTAAGAAAGTAGAAAAAGTTGAGCAAATTAAAGCCAAAGCAAACCTAAGGAAGGAATTAAGAACAGAAATCATTGAAATACAAAACAGAAAAGCAGTAGAGAAAATAAATGAAACCAAAAGGTGGTTCTTTGAGAAGATGATAAAATTAATATCCCTTTAACCAGGCTGATCAGAAGAGCAGGAAAAAGACATAAGTTACTAATGTCAAGAATGAATGGGAGAACCTTACTACAGATCTTACAAATATTAAAAGAAAAGTAAGGAATGACATGAACAAAACATTGTACCCATAAATTCAGAACCATTTAAGGAAAATTTCTTGGGAGAACCAAACTAGCACAGCTTACTCAAGAAAATAATAGATAACCTGAGTAGTCCCATATGTATTAAAGAAATTGAATTTGGGGTTGAAAACTTCCCACTAAAGAAAACTCCAGGCCCAGATGCCTTTACTGGTAAGTACTACCAAGGAAATATTTAATAAAGAAATAATATCAATTCTATACAAACTCTGCCAGGAAATAAAAGAAGATGGAACACTTCCCAACTCATTTTATGAAGTCAGTATTACCATGATATCAAAGCAAGTTAAATAGATTACAAGAAAGAAAACTACAGACGTAACATAAAAATCCTGACGAAAATATTAGCAAATTGAAACCAACAATATTTAAAAATGATCATGTATTGTGATTAAGTAGGTTTTATCCCAAGAATACAAGGTTGTTTTAATCTTCAGAATGAATCTGTGCAATATGCCATATTAACAGATTTGCCAAATGATTATCTCAATGGTTAGAT
This sequence comes from Cheirogaleus medius, assembly GCA_008086735.1. Classification (NCBI taxonomy): domain Eukaryota; kingdom Metazoa; phylum Chordata; class Mammalia; order Primates; family Cheirogaleidae; genus Cheirogaleus; species Cheirogaleus medius. The sequence goes on from VBSM01001118.1 coordinate 1,121,794, forward strand.
AGTGTATCAATTCATAATAAAAAAAAACTCAGCAAACTAGGAATAGAAGGAAGTTCCTCAACTTGGTAAAGGGCAAATATAAATATTCTACAGCTAACATCATACTTAAAAATGAAAAACTAGATGGGTGCCATATCTCATGCCTATAATGCTAGCACTTTGGGAGGCCAAGGAGAGAGGATTGCTTAAGACCAGCCTGAGCAAGAGCAAGACCCAGTCTGTACAAAAAAAATAGAAAAATTAGCTGTGTGTGGTGGCGTGCATCTATAGTCCCAGCTACTCAGAAGGCTGAGGCAGGAGGATCACTTGAGCCCAGGAGTATGAGGTAGCAGTGAGCTATGATGATGCCACTGCACTCTAGCTGGGCAACAAAGCAATATCCTGTCTCAAAAAAAAAATTAAAAAATGAATAAATGAATGAATGAAAAACTGAATGCTTTCTTCCTAAGGTTAGGTCTGAGGTGAGGATGTTATAGCTAGTTCAATAAGGCAAGAAGAAAGAAACGTATGCAGATTGAACAGGCAGAAACCACTCTCTATATTTGCAAATGAAATCATTTCCTATGTAGAAAATTCCAGAAAATCTACCCAAAAAAATCTGCTAGAAATAATAAGTGAATTAGCAAAGTCACAGGATTCAGTCATTATGTAAAAATCAATCACATTTCTGTAAACTATTTATAACAAATGGACACTTAAGTTGTAATAAAACACTATTTACAGTAAATAACATCATGAAACATGAAATACTTATGTAGAAATAAAAAAAATATGTACAGCATCTGTGCTGAAAACTTACAAAGCACTGATGATAGAAATCAAAGAAGATCCCAGTAAATAGAGATACTATGTTCAACTATTGAAAGAGTCAATATTAAGATATCAACTCTCAAATTGTTCTGTAGATCAAATAAAATGCCTATCAAAATTCTAGCAGGAATGTTTTTGTAGCAGTTGACAGGCTTATTCTAAAATTGTTTTGGAAAGGTAAAGGAACTAGAAAAGCCAAAATAATTTTGGATAGGAACAAAGTTGGAGGACTCACACTATCTGATTCATGACTGCAGTAATCAAATAGGGTATGATTGTTAAAAGAATAGATACATCAATATGTGGAAAAGAATAAACAATCCAGAAATACACACACGCATTGATTGATTTTTGACAAAGGTGCAGAGATAATCTGATGAATCTGATTAGTCTTTTCAACAAAGTAAAGGAAGAGTTAGACATCTGTTTAAAACCCAAACCAAAAAGAAACAAAAGATACTTGGCTTTCACCTTGACGTAGGCTGTGGAGATAAATGAACAAAAGTAGACGGTTAAAAGACTCACTTTGTAGAGGAAGAAATAAGATTGGGAAGAGAAATGAAACATCAAAATGGTAAAGGAAATTATTGGAAGACAGATAAGTCTTGACTGAGGAGCATTATGTGTGTATACATTATGAATAAAGATTAATTTATTCCACTAGCTTATTAAGCATGCTACAATTCATGGAACACTGCCTTAGATTGGAGGGGTGTTATAAAGGTCCCTTGAGGCAACATATGTAAGCAATAACAAAACATCATTGATAAGTGCTGTCATAGTACTGCCAGGAGAACCCAGAGGAGGGAACAGTATCCTGGGGTCCTCAAACTTTTTCAACAGGGGCCAGTTCACCGTCCCTCAGACCGTTGGAGAGTGCGCACTGTGGGCCCGGGACGAGTCAGCTGCTAAGCAGGACAGGCAGCGGTGGCAGAAACACCTGGCGGGCCGCATGTGGCCCGCGGGCCGTAGTTTGAGGAGGCCTGGATACATACACTCATCGTGAATGGGATTTCCTAGCTAGGCCAGTAAGCTCTGAATGCAAAAGGGAACTAAATGCTGGAGTATTCTGAGCACTGAAGAATGTTAATGGATCCACTGTCCCTTTGAGGACTTTGAGAAATTGTTGTTAATTTGATAGCTAAAATCCAATGTGGAATCTTGTCCATCTGTTGCCATTTGAATCTGTGATAATTATCTCAGATTCAAAGAATAGACAAAGTGAAGGAACCTGATGTGGTTTCCTTTTATCCTTTCTTTTTGCTGTCATTTGATCTTCTTTAATCTTTCTCTTGCCTCTAGTTGCTAGCCATTCTGTACAATCCCTATCACACAAGGAAATCAGCAAAGAAATTTTTCAAGGACTAACAAAACTGTAGGAATGGAAAGATTTTTCTTTCATAAAAGGAGTCTACATCATGCTCCACACACAGAGAAAAAAAAGCAGGAGTTGCATGTGATCACTTTTGCCAACCTTCTGTGGGTTTCTAATGCACATTCTCATCTCTCTTTGAAGGATTATTCATTGCAACTTGTACTCACACTTTCCTTAAAGCAAGTACTACTTTTATTCTCCCCCAGTCTTCTATTGCACAGCAAGAACATTGGTGGAAATTGCTTTTCCATAAAAAGAACTGTGCCACCTACTCTTCAAATGCTACTGATTAAAAAAATCATTGATTGATTTTTCCTGGGGAATAAATTAAGCCTTCCCGTGAGAGTGGAAATAAATAAATAATGGGATGTAAAGAATGAAGATGGCTGTGTATTATGAGGAAAATGTTTATGCAGTTGCCATGGAAACAACATGTAGGCATTCAAAACAGGAGCTTATGATATCTCTGTATTTGTCAAATCTAAATCAGATATGAGTTGTATTCATTCTCTTTCTTGGCCCAAAGTTAGTCTGACACATATGGTTATGTAAAATATGCTCCTGCTTTAGTATATTGGCTTAATATTTGCAGGAATTTGGCGATACACAGGCTGCCATATTTTAAAATCATATACTTGAGGCATGGAAATAAAACTAGGGAGAGCAGTTTTCAGCAAGTAATTATTAAAAAATAGCACAATCACTGCATGACTTTTTTAATTAATGGAGCTAATTAAATTTATCTTAATTGAAATGTATTCACAATGTTGGACCTCCTAATTGGTACTAGCTAATTGTGAGTAATGTCAAATACTGAAAATGCATAGCTCGATAGTATGTTCTTACTTAATATATGTGATTTTATTTCTCAAGCAGAATAAGACACAATAGGCAGTATTTCTGAATGATTATTATACTTTTCTGTTGGAAGACATCAGTTGTCTTCAATTTCATCCTTTGTAAGTAAGACATGTTAGAAATCTAGAGAAGACATACATGGATTTTGACAATATGGAGAATTTGAGAACATTTTCTATAGCTTGAACTTTTTTCATTAACTAATTCCTAAGATAATACAGAAAATGCAAATCTTACCTGTAGCTACTGCCTTCTAATGGGCACACAAACTAGAATAATAGGTTAATCTAAAAACTATGAGAATAGGCTCCTTTCATGGAAATTAGGGTGCTACCCCTTATCTCCAGGACCTTTTCCTTTCATGCCAACTTTGTTAGTCATTTCATAGCCCATCAGTTTATCCTCTGTATTTTCTCTTAGATTTCCTCAAAGACATGTACTTCGTGAACAGATAACAGAGGCTTAATGTCTTGTTAAAGCAGTAATTGCTTGTATAGTCCAATAAATGCATCAGTAATTTAATGAGACCAAATAGCTGTACAGATTGAACCGTGGGAAAGAGAAGGCTTTTCAGAAGAGATAAGTTTTAAGTCAAAATTTAAAGGTAAAAGACCTTTAGGACATTTTAGCAACATATATCAAAAGTTTTTTTAAAAAACTCCTTTGATCCAATAACTGTACTTCCAATAATTTATCTTAAGGAAATAAAGATAAGTGCTAAGATTGAATTAGGAGAATGTAGCTAAACCCTGTGTACAACAGAGAAATACTGGAAATACTGGAACTTACACGTCAAGTACAAAGGAATGGATAAATAATTTTAGTATAAATCCAGAAAAAGAAAGATTGTGTAGCTATTTGAACTGATATTATAGAAGAATATTTATTGATATGGAAAAATATGGGATATATTATATATATTTTTTTACATATGGATATATTATTCTGCCAAAGAAAGGAGTTTGGAATTGTATTAAATCTGTAGATTAGTTTGAAGAAAATTGACATCCTTACTATGTTGGGTCTTCCAATCAATGAACATAGTATATCTCTCCATTTATTTAGGTCTTTGATTTCTTTTATTAGCATTTTATAGTTCTCAGCATACAGCTCCCTTACCTGTGTTCTTAGATTTATGCACAAGGGTTTATTTTTTTCTTTTTCTTTTTCTTTTTTTTTTTTTAAGATAGTGTCTTGCTTTGTTGCCCTGGGTAGAGTGCAAGGGCATCGTAGCTCATAGCAACCTCAAACTCCTGAGCTCAACTGATCCTCCTGCCTCAGCCTCTTGAGTAGCTGAGACTACAGGTACGTGCCACAACACCTGGCTAATTTTTTCTGTTTTTTAGTAGAGATAGGGTCTTGCTCTTGTTCAAGTTGGTCTTGAACTCCTGAGCTCAAGCAATCCTCCTGCCTCGGCCTCCCAGAGTGCTGGGATTACAGGTGTGAGCCACTGTGCCTGGCCCCAAAGATTTCTTTTTAACTTTCTTAAAATTTGGAGCTGATCTGAAAATATTTTTATATTTTGGTTTCAATTAGCTTATTGCTTCTATATACAAATGCAGTTGATTTTTGTATGTTGACCTTGTATCCTACAATCTTAAATACTCACTTATTAATTCTAAGAGGGTTTTTTGTATGTTCTTTGGGATTTTCCACCTATACAATCATGTCATATGCAAATGGTGCAGTTTCATTTCTTCCTTTCCACTCTATATGCCTTTTATTTCTTCCTGCCTTACTGCACTGAGACTTTCAGGATATGTAAAATAGAAATGATGAGAATATAGGTGTCCTTGTCTTGCTCCCTTTTTTGTGGTGACAGGCTTTCACTGTTATGTCTGATGTTAGCTATATGGTATTTGTAGATTACCTTTAATCAGATAGAAGTTCCCTTCTATTCCTAGTTTGCTGAGAGTTTGGGAGAGTTTTTTTGTTGTTTTTTTCTTGAGACAGAGTCTCACTCTGTTGCCCAGGCTAGAGTGCCGTGGCATCAGCCTAGCTCACAGCAACCTCAAACTCCTGGGCTCAAGCGATTCTCCTGCCTCAGCCTCCCGAGTAGCTGGAACTACAGGCATGTACCACCATTCTCGGCTAATTTTTTCTATATATTTTTAGTTGTCCAGCTAATTTCTTTCTATTTTTAGTAGAGACAGGGTCTCACTCTTGTTCAGGCTGGTCTCGAACTCCTGACCTTGAGCAATCCTCCTGCCTCAGCCTCCCAGAGTGCTAGGATTACAGGCGTGAGCCACTGCGCCCGGCCTACTGAGAGTTTTTATTATGAATAGATGTTGGATTTTGTCAAATAAATTTTCTATATCAATTGATATGATCATATGAATTTTCTTTTGAGTTGGTAATATAGCGGATTACATTGATTGATTTTTTAATATTGAGGTTTACTTATATTCCTTGATGAACCCACTTGGTTGTGATTCTATAGTCTTTTTATATATTACTGAAACATTTGGGGAAGTATTTTTGTGTTTATGTTTATGAGGGATATTGATCTATAGTTTTGATTTGGCAGAGGGCAGGGGGTACTGTTTTGCCTGACTTTGTCATCAGGGTAAAGCAGATCTCATAAAATGAACTGGAAATATTTCTTCCTCTTCTATTTTCTGGAAGAGATTATCCAGAATTGGTGTTATTTTTTCTTTAAATGTTTGGTAGAATTTGCCAGTGAAATCATCTAGTCCTAGAGATTTTTGTGGGTGTGTATGTGAAAGATCAGTTGATTTCTTTGGTTGGTTTTTAATTTTTTTAAATACTTCATTTTTTTAGAACAGTGTCAGGTTCACAGCAAAATTAAAAGGAAGATACAGAGATTTCCCATATACCCTACACTCCACACATGCATAGCCTCCCCCATCATCAACATCCCCTACCAGATTGGTATTATATATTTGTTAGAGTAGATGAATCTACGTTGACACATCATAATCATTCAAAGTTCATAGTTTATATTAGGGGTTTGCTCCTTTTTTAATATACTCTTTTTAATTATTATTTCAGCATATTACAGGAGTACAAATGTTTAGGTTACATATATTGCCTTTGCCCCACCAGAGTCATAGTTTCAAGTGTGTCCATTCCCCAGATGCTGTGTACTGCACCCATTAGGTGTGAATTGATGTACATTCTGTGGGTTTGAACAAATGTGTAATGACATGTAACCACCATTATAGTATCGTGTAGAGTATTTTCACTGCCCTAAAAATCCTCTGTGCTCTACTTATTCATCTTCCCCTCCCCCCAATCCCTTGCAACCACTGATCTTTTTACTGTCTCCATAGTTTTTACCTTTTTAAAAATGGCATATACTTGAAATCATATAGTATGTACCTTTTCAGATTGGCTTTTTTTTTGTTACTTACTATTGTGCACTTAAGTTTCCTCCACATCTTTTTATGGTTCGATAGCTCGTTTATTTTTTATGCTGAATAATATTTCATTGTCTGGATGTACCACAGTTAATTTGTCCTTTCACCTACTGAAAGAGATCTTATTTGCTTCCAATTTTAAGCAATTATGAATAAAGCTGCTATATATATCTATATCCAGGTTTTTTTATGGACATAAGCTTTCAGCTCCTTTGGGTAACTACCAAGGAATATGATTTCTGAATCGTGTGGTCAGAGTATGTTTAATTTTTTAAGAAACTGCCAAATTGTCTTCCAACGTGTTTGCTCCATTTTGCATTGCCTGTTGCTCCACATCTTCACCAGCATTGGGTGTTCTCAGTGTTCTGGATTTTGGCCATTCTAATGTGTGTGTAATGGTATCTTATTGTTTTAATTGGCATATCCCAGATGATGTATGATGTGGGGCGTCTTTTCAATACGTTTATTTGCCGTGTATATATTGGCTTTGATCCATTTTATAAACAGGTTATTTTCTTATTGCTCAGAGTTATGAGTTCTTTCTATTATTTGGATAATAGGCCCTTTTCAGATATGTCTTTTGAAAATATTTTCTTCCAGTATGTGGCTTGTGTTTTCATTCTCTTCACCATGTTTTTCACAAAGTAGAAGTTTTTAATTTTAATGAAGTCCAGCTTAGTTCTTTCTTTCATGGATCGTGCATTTGGTGTCCTGTCTGATAAGTCATCACCAAACTCACAGTTAACTAGATTTTCTCCTGTGTTATCTTCTGAGTGCCTTATAGTTTTGCATTTTACATTTAGGTCTATGATTCATTTTGAGTTATTTTTTGTGAAAGATATGAAATCTGTGTCTAGATTCTTTTTTTTTGCATGTAGGTATACAGTTGCTCCAGCACTGTTGGTTGACAGCAGTGTATTTTCCTCATTGTACTGCCTTTGCTCCTTTCTCAAAGATCACTTGACTATACTTGTGAATCTATTTCTGGGCTTTTCCATTTTGTTCTATTGATCTATTTGTCTATTCTTCTGCCAGTATTACACTGTCTTGACTGCTGTAGCTTTATAGTAAGTCTTAAAGTCTGATAATGGCAGTCCTCCAACTTTGTCATTCTCCTTGAGTATTGCATTGGCTATTCTGGATCTTTTGCCTCTCCATTTAACTTTAGAATCAGTTCATCAATATCCACAATATAACTTACTGAAATTTTGATTGCAGTTGCCTTAAATTTTTAGATCAAGTTGGGTAGAACTCATATCTTGAAGTTATTGAGTCTTTCTATCCATGAACATGGAATATCCCTCCATCTATTTAGTTCTTTGATTTCTTTCATCAGAATTTTGTAGGTTTCCTCATATCAATCTTGTACATATTTTGTTAGATTTATACCTAAGTATTTTATTTTAGAGGTGTCAATATAAATAGCTGTGATCCTCTGTATCCACCTCTCTCTCCAATTTTTGGGACAGCCTTTTGTCATGTGACCTCACCTCTCTTATAAATCTAAGAGTTGTTGGGGAGGAGTGGTAACTTCCAAGCTCTTCACAAGTGGAATTGGAAACTGGAACTTCTTGTGGAAGGTTTTTAACTACAAAATCTATCTCTTTCATAACTGCAGTGCTATCTATGTTATCTATTCCATCTTGTGTAAGTTTTGGTAGTTTGCAATTTGTAATGAATTGATCTTTTATCTGATTTGTCAATTTAAGTGTGTAGAGTTCTTCCTAGTTTTTCCTTTTTATTTATTCTTAATGTCTTCAGGATCTGTATTGATATCTCATCTTTAATTTCTGATACTGATAATTTGTGTCATCTCTTTTTCTTAACAGTCTCACTAGAGATCTTCAATTTTATTAATCTTTTCAAAGAGTCTGCTTTAGGCTTTATTGTTTTTCTGTTTTTTATTTTAGTTGTATCTGTCTTTAGCATTGTTGTTTTCTTCTATTTGCTTTGGGTTTGTCTTTTTGTTGTTGAGTTATAAGAGTTCTTTATATATTCTGGATATTAATCTGTTTTCAGATATATGATTTGCACATATTTTCTCCCATTCTGTAAGTTGTCTTTTCACTTTCTTGTTAGTGTCCTTGATCCATCAAAGTTTTAAATTTTGATGGACTCCAGATATCTATTTTATTCTTTCGTTGCTTGTGTTTTGGTGTTATATGTAAGCATTTGTTGCCAAATCCAAGGTCATGAAGCTTTCTCCTACATTTTCTTCTAAAAATTTTATACTTTTAGTGCTTATATTTAGGAATTTGATCCATTTTGGGTTAATTTTGATATATGATATGAGGAAGAAGTCCAGCTTCGTTCTTTAACATGTGAATATCTTGTCTCACCACTATTTGTTGAAGAAACTATTCTTTCTTCCATTGAATGTTCTTGGCACCCTTGTTGAAACTCATTTGACCACAGATATATAGGTTTATTTCTGGAATCTCAATTCTATCCCATATGTCTATCTTTATGCCCCTAAAATACTGTTTTGATTACTATAGCTTTGTAGTTAAGTTTTGAATTTGGAGTGTGAGTCTAACTCTTTGTTTTTGAATTCTTGTTTTGGTTATTCAGGGTCCCTTAAGATTCTATATGAATTTTACAATTGGCTTATCAATTTCTGAATAAACAGCTACTGAAATTTTGATAAGGATTGTTTTGAATCATTAGACCAATTTGGCGAGTATTGCCATCTTTAGTAATATTAAGTCTTCCAGTCCACGGACATGGAATGTTTTTCCATTTATTTAGGTTTTTAAAATTTTATTTCATTAATGTTTTATAGGTTTTAGCATAGTCTTGCACCTCCTTGGTTAAACTTATTGCTGGGTATTTTTTATGTTTTGGTGCTAGTGTAGATGGAATTGTTTTATTAGTTTCCTTTTCAAGTTGTTCACTGTTAGTGTAAAGAAACCTAACTAGATTTTGTATGTTGATCTTATGTCCTGCAGTTTTGCTGAACTCTTGTATTAACTCTAAAGTTTTGGGGGTGTGTGTGCATTCTTTAGGATTTTCTGTCTATAAGATTGATGTATAAGTAAACATAATTTTACTTTCTGCTTTCCAATTTGGATCCCTTTTATGTTTTTCTTGCCTAATTGCTCTGCTGGAACATCCAGGACTATATTGAATAGAAGTGGTAAAAGGAGAATCTTTGTCTTGTTAGTCATGTTAGAGAGAAAGTTTTTGGTCTTTCACCATTTCCTATAATGTTATCTCTGAGATTTTGATAAATGTCCTTTATCACGTTTTTCACTGCCATCCTGAGTATTTGAGAGTTCCAGTTACTCTATCCTTTGCATCATTTGATTATTAGAGTTTATCATTTTAGCCATTGCAGTAAGAATTTAGTGATATCTTATTGGGATTTTAATTTGTATGTCCCTGATGACTAATGACATTGAACACTTTTCCATGTGCTTATTGGCCTCAGAATTTGAAAACCAGTGCCAAATAATTTACCATGTAAATATGTATTAGATTCAGCAAGAAGTGAACCCTCTTAATGTTCAGTTTAGGCCTCTAAATTAAGTTGTTACTGTCAATTTTGCTATTATTTTACTTGTGGATTTACTGTTATAATAAATTCTGAAAAATGAAGCTACATTATGTGATGTATATGAGCATTAATAATTTATGAATACAAACATTTTTAAAGAAACAGCAGAAAATTTTTCTCTAGCATTGAAGTAGTGAAGTATTAGAGTTATATTTGGAAATGAGTTAAAACTTTTTAAAGAATTCAGTTGATATTACTTACCAAGTTGTGTTTTGCCAAGTGGCATATGAATGTTTCTGAATGATACAAATTATAAAGTTACGAACATTTACTTCTCAATAAATGGGCATCACTGTGTTTTGCTAGTGATTTAAACTTCCCTGCAAATCGAGATGTCTCCAGCTGGTTGTATTTAGGATTGTATTGTTTCCTACAGGGGAGATACTAAAGTTTCTTTAATTCCTGGGATCCACAGCTTTCTAGTTATTCTGTTTATTTCCTGCAACTTAAAAATGCTAATCTATTTCTCACTAAATATTTGAAAGAGTACAAAGAGGAACATATAATCAAGTTGCCATTAACTGTTTATACTCTCATATTTGGAAATATGAGAGTATTTGAGGAATTGAGGAATAAAACTCAGAAATCGAAATCCTGTGACAGCCTAATGGTCTTTGAAAATGCATTGAAATAATAATGTTAAAAGAGCCCAGGAAATACAGTAAAAGTGACAGAAACACTCTGTAAATCCCATAGTCCCATAAGCTTATAGTTGTAGCTATAAGCTTATACCCCAGCTGTGGTCTCTAAGAGACTGAAGATTCAAGGTTCCCCAGCCAGGGCAGCCCTTCAGCAGCTCCTTAGTAAAGGACTTATCAAACTGGTTTAAAGGCACAGAGCTCAAGTAATTTATACCAGAAATACCAAGGGTGGAGATGCCCCAGGTGCTGGTGAAGATGCATGAGCAGGTCCAACCAACTATATATTTGGAAAAATAAAACTTTATTAAATAAAAAAAAATTCCAGTTTGGAATATCTGGTAGTGATTGTCAGCTCTTGTGACATTTGCAATTAAATTTTAGCCATTGTTTGTAAGATTGTGACATATGAAGGGATGTCCTATTTTACTTGATCTCTTTTTTAATGCCATGGTTTTTGTCTGCTTACATATAAATGACTTTAGAAGAGCTATTTGCCTTGCATGGTGTTATTTTCTCTTCTTATATTGTCTCTGGTCCTCACCACAATTTTGCAAATCCAACTGATAGCTGAAGAAACTAAGGCTCAAAAAGTTGTTTCTTGCCTAAAGTCACAGAGCTTAGTAAGCAGTGACTTGAATTCAAATTTGATTATAAAACCTGCAACTTTTCTACTACTTTACCAGTGTTTCTCACCCTGGTCCAATTAAAATAGAATTTCTGGGGTTAGATTTTGATGTTTGGGCAGCTCCTCAGGTCAGTAATGTGCATCTAGAGTTAGAAACTGTGGGATAAACACCCAGTGTTTACCATTATGAGATAATACTTCACTAGAAGGGAACATATAGTAAAAGAGCACGTTTTCCTTTAAAAGCATGTACAATATTGTCCATTTATCTCTGCCAAAACATATCTATTTGGAACTAACTTCCAGTTCAAGATGGTACACTGAGAACATGCTGCAAGCTCCCTTTGCTACTGCACACTCCTAAAAATAATCCTCCTCTCCCCATCCAAGAATATATGGTACCAATTAAACACAACTGTGATAGGAAACAAAAAGTAAAATGGGCCAAAAACCATGAAGAACCCCTGAAAGATGACATTGGAATGCACATAAGAAGTATATTCTGAAATATGCATGGGAGTAGAATACTATGAAAGGTATGAGTTGCTATAGGGGTGCCTTATGTCTAGCCTGCTGGACAAGCAAACATGTGAATCTACCTCCCCCTACATTTATTTCTCCTTGATGTCTAAGATGCAGAAACAGGCAATGTGGGTGCTTTAATGGGGTCAATATCTAGAAAGGATAGGGAGCCCCCAAAATACTGACTATCCATTTTAACTACCCAGTGGCACATTTTGCTCCTGCCCCCACCATGCTGCTGTAATCACATACATCAGTCACAGACTAACAGGATATCTCTAAAGTCCAAACAAAGATTAGCCCACAACCCCAAATCACAAAATATTTAAAGAAAGCTAATATCATGAAGGAGGGTACCAAGCTGTACATATGAAAGAAGTAACATCCAAGGGATCAGAGTTAATAAAACGAAACAGGACTTTAGAATAGATATAATTACTATCCTTAGAGACATGCAGGATGACATTGCATTCATTAAAAAAGAAAACTTAAGAGCTTTTTGATGTTAACAGTTCAAAAGGAAAAACAAAGAATTAGGAAGAAAAAAGGCAAGTTGAGAGGCACTGAGGATAGGTAGAGTTGTAACCAGAAATAATTCTGTAATTATATTGATAACATACTTTTCATTAATGATATTAGATGCAAAAAGACAGTGAAATAGTATCTTCAAAACTCTCAGGGAAAATAATTTTGTATCTAGAGTTCAATACCTGCCCAAATTATAAAACTGACAATTTTCAGAGATGCAAGTACTCATGGTAAGCAAAATTATTGCAGAAAAGAAAGTTTTACTTCAAAACATTAGGGAGGGCTTGGCACAGTGGCTCACACCTGTAATCCTAGCACTCTGGGAGGCCGAGGCAGGAGGATCACTCAAAGTCAGGAGTGTGAAGCCAGCCTGAGCAAGAGTGAGACCCTGTCTCTAATAAAAATGGAAAGAAATTAATTGGCCAATTAAAAATATATAGAAAAAATTAGCC
>VBSM01001118.1:1134640-1147798 GCA_008086735.1 Cheirogaleus medius
AGGGAGAAAGAAAAATGGAACATAGAAAGCACAGTCAATCTAACAGATAGCAGGAAAAGCAAATATAGAAGCTACAAGAAAGCATGAGAAATAGAAACACAATATAGAGTGGTTACATTCACCTATTCTAGTTGCCCTTAATGCAGAAATTGATGAGCTGATTGTAAAATTCATGTAGAATCTCAAGGGACCCTGAATAACTAAAACAATCTTAAAAAAAAGAAAAAGTTGGACTCACACTTCTGAAATTCAAAATTTAATTACAAAGTACAGTTTCAGACCATAGTTTGAAAAATGTTTGCTGTTTATAATAGGCACATAAAACATAGACTAGAAAATTGGAGAAAAGAATAATTGGGCAAATATTAACAAAAAAATAGTAGATGTAGCAATAGAATCCAAAGCAAAAAAACAAATGAATTAAAAGAAATTTAAAGATATTTCATTATTATCTTGGTAGATCGTTTTATAAATATGAGTTCATAGCTTTGATGTAAAGTACAGAAAACTAATAGAATTTTGCTTATTTTTTACTATTTTTATTTCAAAATATTATGGGGGTACAAATGTTTTGGTTACATAAATTGCATTTGTACTGTTTGAGTCAAAGTTATCCCCTGAAATTTGTTTTTAAAACTTGATAAAGCCAAGATCATAGTGGGAGATTTTAGTATACATCTTTTAGAAGTTGACAGAACAAAGTGGGACAAAATAAATATATATAGAAGTTTGAATGGAGCAGTTAACAAGTTTGATGTAATAGAATAAACTTTTATGTCAAATATATAGGAAACATTCACAAAAATTAAGCATATATTAAGGCACAGGAAAATCTAAACAAATTTTACAAGAAATACAATTATACAAGCCATGTTCATAGAACACAGAAGGTAAAACTGGAGATTCAAAAAACAAAACAGGGCAGGCATGGTGGCTCACGCCTGTGATCCTAGCACTTTGGGAGGCCGAGGTGGGAGGATTGCTTGAGGCCAGGAGATGGAGACCAGCCTGAGCAAGAGCAAGACCCCATCTCTACAAAAATAGAAAAATTAGCTCGATGTGGTGGCCCATGTCTGTAGTCCCAGCTACTCAGGGAGCTGAGGCAGGAGAATTGCTTGATCCCAGGAGTTCGAGGTTGCAGTGAGCTATGATGATGTTACTCTAGCCTGTAAGACAGAGTAAGACCCTGTCTGAAAACAAAACAAAACAAAACAAAACGAAAAACTCTTCTAAATTATAGGAACAATATAAAGTAAAAGCAGGAATTAACAAGCATTTTAGAAATGAATGATGCCAAGAGCCCTACATATGAAAACCTGTGGGATGTTGTTAAAATTTACTCAGAAGAAACATATAGTTTTTAAAGCACTTCTTAGAATATTAGAGAAATATAAAATTTTAATCATTTTTATAACCTTTTGTATTTTGACTTAGAGAAATATTTTAGGATTTATAATCTTTTCTAGTGAAGAAACATTTATCCAAAAGTAATATCCTCACTATTACTTGTTTGTTTCTTCTGTTTAACTCATGTAAAAGTAAATCTATTTATAATTGCATTCATAATATAATTCCATTTTTAAAAAATTATTTTCTGTAATCTCGGTATCTATTCATCATTCATCTCTATATATGCTTAAGAGAGATGTGTGGAATGATACTCAAATTATATTAACACTTTTTTTTCTGGATAATGGGATTGCTGGTTTTTTGCTTTTAGTATTTTATACTTTTACTTTTTATTATTTTGTGCTTTTACTATTTTGTACTTTTATATTTTTTATGGAAGCAAGTTTCATTTTATAAAAATTAAGTTATTTGATTAATAAAATAAGTAAATAATTGCATTAAAGATTTTTAAAAGAATGAAAGAATAATTCAAAGAAAATAAAGGACCAAGTTAATAAGGATAAAAGCAGAAATCCAATAACAATGTTCATTGATAAAAGATCAATAAAATAGATATATCTTAGCAAGCCTGAAAAAGAAGATATACTAATCAATATTAGAAATTCAAAAGGAAGCATAGCTAAAAATACAGAGATTTGTAAAATAAGAACTCTTATATACAAGTTTATACCAATAAATGTGAAAGCCTAGACATAATGGGCAATTTTCAGAAAAATCTGATTTATTCAAACTATAGTAAGGTAAAAACTCTGAATTAGCTAATAATTATGAGAAGGAACTGAAAAGAACTTTAAAATTCTGTTCTTACAATGATCCAGGTTTTATAGGTGAGTTCTAGGAAAGTTTTAAAGAAACTGATATAAACTTGCATAATGTATAAAAAAGATAGTGCCCTACCCAACTGGTTTTATGATGCTAGTGTAACAATAATACCAAAACCAGAGAAGAACATAGAAAAAAGAAGAAGAAGAAAACTACAGGTCTTTATCATTTATGAAGATAGCACTCAAAAATCACAAATATTAGCAAATTGAATTCACCAATATATTATTGATATAGAATTTATCACAGGAATGAAAGTATAGTTTAGCATTATAAAATCTACTTGAAAAGAATTAAAATAAAAAATAAAATCTATTTGTGCAATTTACTTTGTTAGTTATTAAAGGAGAAAACTATATAATCATCTCAATAATGTCCCCCCAGAACATTCTATAAAATGTAGCAGTGTGGTTTTGGCATGGAGAAAGACAACCAGATCAGTTGAACAGAGTACACATTCTGAGACAGAGCTGTGTATATCTCACATTTAAATGTACAATAAATGTGACATTTTAAATCAATATTTAAAGAGTAGACTATTTAATAAATGGCATGCACTTAGAAAGATATATTAAATTTCTCACACCATTCACAAAAAATTCATTCTAAAGATAATAAAAATCTAAATATAAAGAACACGTTGTAAATTTTAGAAGAAAAGTGTTTATGACCATGAGGTAGGGAAGGCCACCTTAAAAGAGATATCAAGCTTAAAAGTTATAAACAAAAAAAAGAATGTTGGGTAGTTTAGATAGATCCAAGTAAAAACTTCCTTCTGACAGGACACCTGAAACAAGTTAAAAAGATAAGTGCCAGACTTTAAAAAACATTTTCACTGGGTAAAACAAAGCATTTATATCCATAATAAGAAAAGTGAGGGTAGATTGGAGGAAGAAACAGGAAAATGGACAAAGCATATGAACAAGGAATTCATAGAAAAGAAAATGGCCAATAAACATTGGGAAAGATACTCAACCTCACTAATATTAATAGGGAAATGCAATTTCTAAGGACAATAAAATTGATATAATCTACCAGAATGGTAGAGAATTGTTTTAAGTTGATACGCTCAGTGGTAGCAAGGATGGTGGACAAATGGATACACTCTTAGTAATTGTGGGGTTTTAAAATTGTAGAACCATTATGCAGAAGATTTTGGCAGTATTTTGTATACCTTTTAGCATTTATAAAGAACTCTCAAATACATTTTATTTTATCCTGAGGCTAGTAGTTTTTCTTTAAAAAAAAAACCTATAAGGATTAGAAATCAGAGAGGACAGATGGTAGGGTTGGAACCTAATACCACTACCATATTTTCTGTACTCCATGATTGTTGCTAGGGTAAAGTAACAATATGAGCCAAAACTTAGAGGCAGATTAATATGTGTCATGTTTGAGGAATAGTTAAGTAGCCTTTTGTGATTAGTGGGTTATTGAAGGTAATGCGCTAAGAGATGGGACTGAAAAGATGAGTTGAGTTAAAATCACAGAAGATTTTTAATACCCTAACAAAGGGGTTAGGTTTTCTTCCATGAATGCTGAGGCTCCTGCACAGGTTTCTGAGCAGTGACTGAGTGTGAAGAGTGTAAAGAGTAGCTTTGGAGGGGAGAGATTTGAGGCAGGAAGACCAGTTAGGTGGCTGAGGTAGTTGTTTAGATGAGAAAATGAGGACTTGAGCTAGACAAGTGAATATGGGGTTGTCCAAGAGAAGGCAGGGACAGAGGCATGGAAACGGAGTTAACCCAACACTGAACCTGGTATCAAGCACATTAAAGGGACTCTCAGCTTGACCTGGTTCAATTTGAGAGATACTTTGGAGATAGTGGCAAAATTTAACTCATGGATTAAATTGGAGGAGAGAGATATGAGAGTGAGAAAAAATAATAAAAAATGACTCTGGTTTTTGTTTGGGCAAGTGGGTGGATGATGGTATCATTTACTGAGATGGAAGAACTTTGCAAGAGGAGAGATTTGATGCTGATAGTTCTGTTTTGACCTTGTTAAGTGTGAGATGCCTCTTAGAAATCCCAGTAGAAGTGTCAAGAAGGCAGGCATATAAAGGAGACTAGTGTTCAGAAACGAGAAATGGACTGGAGGTAACATTTGAGAATAATAAGTATATAAATTAGATGATTTACAAAGCCATGAGACTGGATAAAATCATTTAGGGGAAGAGAATAAGGAGGGGGGAACAAAGGCTAAAGATATATATTCTTGGTCACTCCAACATTCAGTGATCTAGTATTGAAGTAACCAATGAAACAGGCTAAGAAGGAGCTGGCCAGTGAGGGAGGAAGAAAACCAGGAGAGCCCAAAAGCTGGAGAAGGAAGTATTCCAGGAGAGCGGAGTGATCAACTATATGAAATGCTAATACGGGGTTTGATAAGGTGAGAAGAGAGAACTGGCCACTTGGTCCTGGGGGAAATGTAGGCCTTAGTGACCTTAATTAGCAGAGTTTCAGTGAATTGATGGGAACAAAAACCTGAATTGGGTAGGTTGCGGAGAAGATGGATGGGGAGAAAGTGAATGGTATACTTTTTAAGGAGTTTTGCTCTGGAAGGTAATGGAAAAATGCAGTAGTACTTACAGGGAAACATGAGTACAGAAGAAAGTTTTGTTTGTTAAGATGAATGGGATTATGGCACATTTATATGGCAGTGGGAATTATCTGCAATGGAGAAATTGATGATGCAGAAGATAAAAGAGGTGTTGCAAGAACAGTCCTTGAGAAGTCACAAGTGGATGAGATCTGGCCACAAGTAGAAGGGTTGGCCTTAAAGAAGAACATGGATACTTCCTCCTTGTAAAGGTAGAAAAGTCAAAGTATATGAAAGTAGATACAGTTAGGTTGATAGAATTTCTGGGAAGATGAGATAAAATTCATCTAGTTGAATCTATTTTCCCACTGAAAATGAGGCAAGGTTATCAGTGGTAAGTGACCTGGGGAAGGGATGTTGGAGATTTGAGGAGACAAGATATGTCACACAGCTATCTTAAAATGGCAAAGTAAATATATAGAAAGAACTGATCTGATTTTGTGTCTGACAGTCTTAAGTCCTCTTTTGAGATTTGTGGTAACAAAGTTCAGGTGAGCATGGTTGGCACAGTTGTGTTTCCCTGGCACTGTTCACACGCTCAGAAGCAGGCCTAGAGCCAGCTGATGGTTGGCATGGCCTTCTCCTAAATAGTAGAGAGGGGGAAGGAGAGGCCAGAGAGGGCTTGCAAAATGGAAAACATGATTGTTCATGGAATTTAATCTGGGTAAAGAGGGAAGTGAGAAAACTGATTAAAATGATAAGGGCAATGATTTTATGTCTCGGTGAGATCCAGGAATTGTTGGAGTAAGGATCTGCATTTTAAGCAAGCACGCCAGGCAAATACGAGTCTTGTGGGCTGTGGGCCACTCTTGAAGAAACATTTACAGTAGCTTTGGGTCATAATGGTAGTGTTAGAGCAAATACCTGTTTTTGTTCAAATTTATAGTACATCTATTTAAACACAGGCAAAAATGCTTGTAAGAAAATGAATTTGTATGACTGTTTAGGAAGATATTGATCATCAAAACTTTAGTAGTGAGTAGATTACTGGTCAGAAGAAATGAGTATAACAATTCTTTTATAAATTTATCATGTAAAACATATTAAATGATTAGCTATTGCATTATACCTGCATGTATTAAAATTTTTCATGCAATTACTTAAATAATTAACTATTCATTTATTCATGGCAATTTGAATCTCTCTATATTTTTTAATTTGAATATTTTGCCCACATCTGAAAAGAAAATTGTACTCTCAAAACAAAATTCTGATCTTTCGGTTTAATTTGGGCAGTTTATAAAACCAAAGATGCCATCTTTAATTCCCTGTTATACCTAATTATGCAATTGCAACTTATTCTCAATTAAACTTTGTCTTTAATTTTAGCTACCTCCCTTTGGTTGGTAAGCCATTACAGTTTTTCTTTATTAAATTTGCATCTGTCTTGGAAAACTTGATGAAAAGTGGACAGAGTAGGTTAAACCACTAGAGATTTCTTTTTTAAAAATTAAAACTCACTTATATGTAGCTTTTCACATACTGTATTTCTGAGCTTCACTGAAGAAACATCATCAAATTAGTGGGGCCTATTATAATTTTTAAAACTACTGAATTTATATTAAAAGAAAAGTTAGAATGATTTCCCCCAAATCTATTCTCAGTTAACTATAGCTATTTTATAATGAATTTGGTTGGGGACTTTTTTTCAAGTACCTTATATTGTTGTAGATTTGCTATCATTATTATATGCCTTTGGACAGATGCCTTGGGATTATGGTATACATTGTTGATGCTTGTTCTGACAGCTTAAATCAATTGCCAAATATATGTGACCAACACTGGGCTGGGCCTATACGGAATACAAACAAAATACAAAATGAAGTCTCAGATCTTAGTCTTCCTTTTAGATGTTTATATTATGCCTCTAATTTTCCGTTTCACTTTCTCATACAAGTACTGCATGCTATAAACAAAATTATGCTTCTTGCTGTTTTGTAAATATATTCACACTTTCTCTGTCTTTTCTATGCTTTTTCTCTTCCACCTTCTTTCCAATTCTGAGTAATCCTTCCTCAATTAAGAGTCATCTCAAATGCTGTCACCTGTATGATATCTTTCCAGACACCTCCTTCACCCAATAAGTACCCTATAATGGCATTTATAATGTTTTACCCTGTTTTAAATATTGGTGTATTTTTTATTATTCTCCCCCTCACTTGAAATTAGCTCTTTGAGAACATTGTCTTGTTTTACTAATCTTCGTATATACTATATACATATGTTATACATGTACTGGCTGGCACATAGTAGTCACAAAATAATATTTGTTGAATTAAAGAACAGAAGCAGCTAAAGAAAAAGAATGTATGTGACAAAAATGGCCAGGAGTCAAACATGTCCCAATAATGACAGAAGTGACCAATGTCAAATTACTGGAGAGACTGGGACTTGCCCTGAACCTCACACGTGGCGCCAGTCAGAACGGGTGCTCTGAGAATAGCGAATTCCACTTTAGAATGACGGTTTTCTTAAAGTGGATGAATGTCACAGGAGATTTAATATTCTTTTATTTTTTCCCTGTTACAATAGAGTTACACTTTCCTTCATTTTAAGAACTATATAGCCTTTTCACACCGTGAATGTACTAGAAACAAAATCATATCTATATCTAGTTCAGAAAATCCTCATATGTCTTCTTAGAGTAAGGGTCTCTGGAGGTGATAATTAGCCACATTGCAAAGGGTAGTACACCTCAATTAAGTGTTCTGCCTAATATTCCTTTTAAAGGACTTAAAGGTATATCTCATTTGGAACCCTGCAGATTATTTTCTTTCCCAGAGGCTTGGCAGCTGATCTCTATTGAGTACTCCACACTCTTTTGGAATAGTTTTCTAAGGAACTGCCTGATTTAGAATTAGAAAGTAGGTTCTGACTGGCTGCTGGATGACAATCTCTGGAGTAGCCAGATAATCAAATGCTGAGTTTTCTAGGGCTAATACATCCTGAGTCATAGGAAATGCACATGTAGAGTCCCCTGTGGCAGAACCAAGTCTCCTAGAGGAAAGTAAATCTGGCTTATAGACCATCAAACAAAAAACCTGAAACCAGGGCCAACTTATCCATTACTGCCTAAGGCCTCATTTCTACAAATTGTAAAATTCTGAAGATTAAGCCCAGAGCTCTTTTAAATTGTTTTCTCTTTATTTATGTGGTATTATTCTTCTTTGTCTAATCCAAAATATGTGCTATATTATATATTAGAGCAGTATTTCTTTTACTTCTCCTGTCTGTATGTTGTCCATTTTTCACTTATTGGTAGAAGACAGTCATCTCCTATCTGATGATCCTTCTGTAGTCAGTGTGCCTCTGTATCACTTATACTACTCAAAGCTCCTTGATGAAAAAATGGGATGATTTAATGGATGCCTACAAAACATGTAACTAGAAAGGTAAATTTGCTGAAAAGCAAGTATTACAAAATAACAAAGAAATTACTTCTAGATTGTCTTATTTTTGTTTTTCCAATCTAGTAATACGTACAGGTTCTCTTCCTTTAATGTACATCAGAAGCACCTGAACTACTTATAAATAAAAATGTTTGAGCCCCATCTCAGACCTGCTAGTTTAGGATCTATAAAGACGCAACTCATGCATCTGTACTTCAAAAACAATCCCAGATGATTGTGACAGGCTGTAAAGGTTGTGAACTACTGCAGAATAGCAAAATAGAAAGGAACATAAGACTATGGCATTAGATAGATCTAACTCCCAAGTCCAGTTCTGCCACAATCAGGGTGTGTGATCCCAGACTTAGGTGTCTGACCAAATTAATCTCTCTGGACTTCAATTTCCTTGTCCATAAGATAGGGATGGTAATATTAATACTTTATAAGGTAGTGGGAAGATTCAAGGAGATAGTAGATGAAAAGTGCTTGGCATACAGTGAGCAGTAGCTGTTGTTATTCTAGTAGAATGGAGTTATCCTCAGTATTCATCTTGACTTATAAAGAGTGAGGTATTTGTCACAATAGCTTTTTTCTGCATCCAAAAGAATATTTATGTAGAACTTCCTCAAGCCATCTTTTCATTAGACAGATTTTCTTCGGGCTTTGAAGTTTCCTCCAAGTTTATATTAATATTTGGACTACTCAGAAAATAGTGACAGAGAAAATAGGTGTCATCTGGGTTTTCAATTTCCCTAGCATCCTCCAGAGTAGCTAATTATTTCTGGATCCAGTTTCAAAGTTATTCATTGTCTTATTTTAAGAACAGATATATTGGTATATCATGAATTTGGGACATAAACTTGCTAGTTGCAAAACCATCGAACAATGGGGTTTTTGTCAATGAAAGAACATATAAATGCCTAATCCTTTATGGTGGCAGCTACATCATCATATGTTTATGTGGTCACTCTCTGTGGGTTTGTAAATGATAATTTTTGAGATTTGCTTTTGAAATATCTCAGACCAAAGATAGGTTTGGGTTTTTTTTCTTGAAATATCTTCAGAATATTTAACTGGCAATGTAATGCAAAAAGCCACAAGAAAAATGAGAAGAGAGCTACTGTTCTGATTCATGGTAATGGTTTTTCCTGTCTGGATAACATTGCCTACATATACTTTTATTTTCAGTTGCCACTAACTTGACACAATTAAAAAGAAAGTACTGATTTCTTTTTTTTTTTTTTACCTTGCTTAAAGATTGATTAAATACTTAAAGCATAATGCTAAGCATAAATATTTAATTTACATGAACTTTCCCTACCATTTAACAAGGCTATGGCTGGCTGCATTCTCTCATGAAATGTATGCTCACAATGTCTTCTTAATGAAGGGGCTTTGCCTTTATTTATGTTCTTGGTTTCATCATAGATAGAAAACGATGAGCATTTTAAATTTAAACATTGTAGGTGCTAGAGATTGTATAACATTGCACTTAATGTAGCCTTTCTACTTCTTTTATTATTAGGATTGCCATATATATATAAATTATACACACACATATATTGTTTATAAGCTTCTGCTCAGATTGCACCATTGCATTTTTCTAGACTAGAGCATCTTATAGGAAAATTTAATGCCACAACTATTTTTAAGTAGAAACTACAGCAAATGAAGATATAAATAGATGAAAACAATTTTAACCACCCATATCTTCAGAGATCTTTGACTCCAAGCAGTTGGAATCTTGGCATTATGGTTTATCTGAAAATTCATTTTAGTATAGCACCAGTCCATGAAATATATTATTAAGTATCTACTATATATAGGTTCTGTGTGAACATACAAAAGAAATGGACTGTCTCAGAACAGTGTAGTTGGGGATATATCTGGAGACACATACAATGCAATTTCAAAGTAACAGTTATGCACCAACTCTTAGCAGGGACAATGTAGTGTGATGTTTGAGAGCATAAATTCTGGAATCAGATTGCCTGGTCTGAAATCCCAGCTCCTCTAAGGAGTGTGACCCTGGGCAAGTTACTTCAAAGTACTTCCGTTTTCTCATATATAAAGTAGAGATAATCATTGATTTGAAGTATAGTGGATGTTGAAACCCAAGCTAAGAAATTTGTGTTTGATATGCTGAGAAATAGGGAGTTAGCTTAAATTGTTGAACAGGCAAGTTACCTGATAAAATTAATTGAGAAACATTGTTTTAGTGACTGTATATGGATGGAGTAGGAGGGCCTGGAGGCAAAGATACCAGCTGGGAAACTGCCAAAGCAGTCTGGACATGAAAGGTACAATTATGGAAGTGGAAAGAGATGGGCAAGACCAAATATCACTGTGGAGAAAAAACAATATCCAGATTTCATGATAGATTGGATTTTTAAAATTTTTTTTTTAATTTCAGCATATTACAGGGGTACGAATGACAAATGTTTAGATTACATATATTCCCTTTGCCCCAACTGAGTCAGAGCTTCAAGCATGTCTATCCCCCAGATGGTGTGCACTGCATCCATTAGGTGTGTATATACTCATCCCCTTCTCCCGCCTCGCACCTGCCTGAGAAATTGATGAACATTACTACTATATGTGCACATAAGTGTTGATCAGTTTGATGGTGAGTACATATGGTGCTTGTTTTTCTATTCTTGTGACACTTAGTAGAATGGGCTCCAGCTCTATCCAGCATAATACAAGAGGTGCTAGATCACCATTGTTTTTTGTGGCCGAGTAGAACTCCATGGTATACATATACCACATTTTATTAATCCACTCATGTATTGATGGACACTTGGGTTGTTTCCACATCTTTGCAATTGTGAATTGTGCTACTATAAACATTGTAGTGCAGATGTCTTTTTTATAGATTGGATGTGTTTTTAAACACCTCTCTCCCAACAAATGGCCTAATTCCACAAAATCCTAGAAAATGCTGACATAGCAGCTCAGTGGAAATATCATAAATGTTGTCAGAAATTATAAACTCTGGGGATTCCAACTGATAATGTATGCATTCACTGACAGCTTCTTTTACCCCTTTGTACACTAGAGCACAATAGGAAATACTGGCTTATCCCTGTAGGAAGTATATCTATAGGAGATACTTACTAAACTGAATGCCTTTGTTTAGAACTAATTGACCTTTCTAAAACAGAAGTGTCGTAGACCTTACTGAAATTAGGCAGACTTTAACCATCTGATAAGTCAGAGACAAATCAGTCCTCTTTTAAGCAAGGTCAGCAGTCATGCTGGAGAAGAAAAGAAAGCACAGAAGGAAGCCACCATCAGACAAAAGAACACTGTATTAGTAAAAAATAGACAAGAAAATTTTGTTATAATTTGAACATTGAATTCTATTGCAATATTATCTATGTGAACCAATCTTAGTCCATTTTGTTGGGGTAAGAATGTTAAGTTTATAAGGTTATAAAGTAGAAGAGTCTGAAATTAGAAAGCAGATAGTGTCTTAGTCTCTTGTTCTGAATCTGTTTTCCTTTGGTTTGATTCTTGAAGTTAAAGTAGAAAAAAAAAAAAGACCAGGCATGGTGGCTCACACCTGTGGTCTGAGCACTTTGTGGGGCTGAGACAGGAGAATCACTTGAGGCCAGAAATTTGAGACCAGCCTGGGCAACATGTCAAGACCCTCGTCTCTCTAAAAAAAAAAAAAAAAAATAGCTTTCGTGACACAGGCTGGTCACAAAAAGCTATTTTTGACTCAGATATTTTTAATTATTATGAGTGGTAGAGAATAACCCTGATAAAAAGTAAGAAATTGATGAAAATTGGTTTAAGAGAATTCCCTTAAAATATAACCAAAGGGATGGATTTTGACTCAAAGCCAGTCTTTATTGTTATTCTGTATGTGTGTTTTATAAACTTAACAAATGTTAATAAATAAGTAAAACAAACAAAAATAAATCTCTCATATGAGGCTATTATTTTCCCTTTAAAATTAACTTCTCATCTGGTCAGAAACTTCCAGCAAGTCATTTTTAACTATCTGGCAGAGGTGCTGTGTTCAGTGAGGGGGGATCCATCAGTGATTTTGTGTTTTAGATTATATAACAGGACAGTGGTGATAGCAATCAATTACTTAATGAATTAAGTATTCTCTCTATGATGAAATGCATTACCACTCTTTCCACAAGTCTTAATTGCTTGAGTAATGGCTCACTATGTAAGAGAAATAAGTTATTTTTACAAGATTCTTTTGTCTTGACAAAATAATCCATAAATTCTTTCCATTTGCCACAGAATTAGAGACTACTGTTAACACAAAAAAGTTGTGTTTTGTAGGGTAATATCTAGATTGCTTGCTACAAGAGTTAAATCATAAGGAAAACCCTGATATTGGGTGAAGACAGCCTTGCTTACAAATGCATTTCATCCCCACAGAACACATTGTGGCCCTTATTGCTCTGAGACAAAACTCTGACTAGGCATGTGCTGCCGCTTTTCTCTTTATACTTGGGTGGGAGTTGAGAAGGAGTTTGTGAAAGGTGCAAGGTGAAACAAAGTTCTTACCAGACAGGAATGAAATGATGGAGTAATGACATCAAAGTTTGCTGCAAAAGTGCTCTTGGCAAGTGAAGTAAAATCTACTATCCACAATTTGCCGTATTAATCAAATGATAGAAAAGCATAAAAATATCTGTTGTTACTGGAGGCTTTGTTGGCTATAGGCTAATGTATACCTCTTTAGACAAGTTTTGGCCATCTTGTAGGACTACTGGCTAAATTATAATTAAAATGATTCCTTCTCAAACATTCTAGTTAGGGAGGGCCGGGCGCAGTGGCTCATGCCTGTAATCCCAGCACTCTGGGAGGCCAATGCAGGAGGATTGCTCAGGTCAGGAGTTCGAGACCAGCCTGAACGAGAGCGAGACCCTGTCTCTACTAAAAATAGAAAGAAATTAGCTGGACAACTAAA
>VBSM01001118.1:1155416-1197472 GCA_008086735.1 Cheirogaleus medius
TGGAACCCATTCTACTAAGTGAAGTATCTCAAGAATGGAAAAACAAGCACCACTCGTACTCCCCAGCAATTTGTTATTAACGGATCAACACCTAAGTGGACATATTGAATAACATTTGTCGGGTGTTGGGCGGGTGGAAGGGGGGAGGAGGGGATGGGAATATACAAACATAATGAGTGAAATATGCAACGTATGGGGGATGGTCATGCTTGAGGCTCTGTCTTGAGGGGGGAGGGGGGCATGGGCAATATACATAACCGTAATATTTTTAGCCCCAAAATATGCTGAAATAAAAAAAATAAAAATAAAAACCATTGAGGACAGAAGAGAGTAGGATAGCATCTGAAAGTAAATTAACTGTCAACCCAGAATTCTATACCCAGCAATAATATTATTCAAGAATGATGGCAAAATAAAGACATTTTCAGATACAAGGAAACAAGAAAATTTGCTACCAGCATACTTGCAACACAAAAAATGTTAAAGTAAGTTCTTCAGGCTGAGGATAAATAATTCTAGATAGAAACTTTTATCTTTAGTGAAGAATGAAAAACATCACAAATGGTAAATATCTGGGCAAATGTAAAGGACTTCTTTTTATATACATACATACCTTTTCCTTTTTAATTTCTTTATAGACTGTGGGGTCATTTTAAGTCAAAATTACAACATTGTCTTGTGGGGTTTATGATGTGGGGCGTGACATATGGGCCTATTAGATTGCAAACCTATATGTTATGTGAATAGTCCATATAAGTGGACTGTGAAAACATAAAGATGTCTCTTGTAATTCCTATAAAAATAATGCAAAATATAGTTGGGCATGGAGACATGCACCTGTAACCCCCACTACACAGGAGGATAGCTTGAGCCTAGGAGTTTGAAGCTTTAGTGCACTATGATCTCACAAGTGAATAGCCACTGCACTCCAGCCTGGGCAATATAGCAAGACCCCATCTCTAAAAAAAAAAAAAAAATCCTGATCCAAAACTAGACAAAGAAATACAAGAAAAGAGAACTACAGACCAATATTCCTCATGAAAATACATGCATCATTTCTTAACAATATGTTAGCTAATTAAACCCAACAATAAATAAATTAATACAATTATCCCAGGGATGCAAGGTTGGTTTAACATCTGACAATCTATCATCTGATAATTCACCATTGTAATAAAATACAGGACACAAAAAAACATATTATTATTCCAATAAACACAGAGAAAATATTTGACAAAATCAAACACCCTGTCATAAAAATGTTTATCAAAGTAGCATTATAAGGAAACTTCCTATAGCAATATTGGGTGATAAAAAAACAAAATGAAAAAAAATGAAAGAAAAGAAAAAAGAAAAGAAAAAATGTAAAAAAATTATTTAAAAAAAAGAAATTCCCCAAACTTATTGAGGTCATCTATCCTCCCAAACTTACAAAAGCATTATATTTGGTGGTGAATAGCACAGTGCTTTCTATCTTACCACTTTCATTAGACTGTGTTCTAGAAGACTTAGCCAGTGCAATATGGCAAAATATAAAGGCATAAAGATTGGAAAGGAAGAATTAAAACTGGTCTTATTTGTAGATGACATGATCATGTATGTAGAAAACTCTAAGGAATTTTTTAAAAAGATACTAGGACAAATAAATTTAGTATGGTGGCATTATATACAGTCAATATATGAAAATCAATTTACCTCTATGTACTAGCAACACAATTAGAAAATGAAAATTTCTTTATTTTTTTTATTTCATCATATTATGAGGTACAAATGTTTAGGTTACATATATTGCCTTTGCCCCACCCTAGTCAGAGCTTCAAGCGTGTCCATCCCCCAGACGGTGCGCACCACATCTGTTAGGTGTGAATATACTCATCCCCTCCTCCCCCTCCCACCTGCCCGACGCCTGATGAATGTTACTACTATATGTGCACATAAGTGTTGATCAGTTAAAACCAACTTGATGGTGAGTACATGTGGTGCTCATTGTTCCATTCTTGTGATACTTCACATTTTTTTAAAAAGTCATAATACATCGGAAGACAAAGTATTTAGGATAAATTTAACAAAAATATGCATATTAAAGATTTATACACTAATAAACATAAAACATTGCAAAGGAAAATTTTAAAAGACCTGAAAAAATGGAGCCTAAATGGAAAACCTAAATAAATATACTGTATTCATAGATCAGAGGGCTCAAAAATTAAAGTGGCAATCCTCTTCAAATAGATAAAAATTTTCAAGCTGCACACTTAAAATTGGTGGATTTTTATTGTATGTAAATTATACCTTAATGAAAAAGAAGGAAAATAAATAAATCCTGACCCTCCTTTAATCCCAGGTTTATGCCACCTATTTATAAAACCTTCCCTTTTTATTCTTTCTGCTGGAAGCCGTGTTTCATTATTCTTTCTGCTGGAAGCCGTGTTTCATTTCTCTCAGAATGCTTTATCTGTAAGTCTTATGGTACTATTTATCATTTTCTGGTTTTGTCATTTTATTTGTATGTTTCTACTCCCCTACTACCCTAATTTCTTTGAGGGTAGGTACCATTTTTTATTGTTCCTTGGTTCCCTCAGCCTGATTTTTGCATGTCTTGTTATTTATTTTCTTTTCTGAAAAGCATTGGATAGGACATCATTCCACTTAATGAAAGCTTCCATTTAATTGGATTTCAGTCTTTTCTGATTTCAAATGTACTGCTTTAAAAACACATTTTGCATAGGTAATTGTGATCTCTCAGAATTTCCTTTATTCAAAAAAAATTTTTTCAGATTTCAAGCTTGTGTGTTCCTTAAAAAGTTTCTCATTGCTGATAAGTGAATAATTGATTTTTGCTAAGACTGAACTCTAGGAGGTGTTATATTGATCTTTATGTAAGGGATATTGGGTATAATAATTCAAATAACTCAGGCTGGGGTTTTGTAAAAGAACTAGAAATGTTCTCTGATTAGATATTTCTTATATCACTTTTTATAAAAAGCCAGGCCCATAACAGTAAATCTGAATTCATTGCTGACCTTTTCACAGGACTTTTGAGGAGATAACAGTGCCCTGGTTTATGGCTTACAGATGATCTACATACAAGTATAGAATTTAGTGAAGGGAGCAGATAAATAAAATGTCCCTTGTTTGGCCTCTGTTGAATAGGAGCAAGCAAACTTTTAGGAAAAACTGGATTGAATCTATTTTTATTAAATTCTCTTATTAGTCTCTGATATGTCTATATTGTTGAGTCCAGAGAAGATCTATGTGCTTTAGATAGACGGCAGAATTGTATGAATAGCAGAATTGACATTTATAAAAAAAAATTGAAGAGCCTCATTTATCTTTTTGCCCCAAATTAGAGCTATTCCACTTCCCTCTGGAAAGTGCCTGTAAACAAGGCTAATTTTTTATTTTCTCAAAAGGAACTTTAAATCCAAAGGACTTGAACCGAGATCCACAGTTCTGTACCAAAGACACCAAAGAGATCATTGAATCTGAAGACATTATAAAGTAGGAAAAGTAATGAAAACAGAATCTTGGAGCCTGAAAAGCCTGGGATGGAGTCCCAGCTCAGCCACCTAATGGCTCTAATAGTATAACCTTGGAGGAAATGTTCATTTTCCCTGCATCTGTTTCTTCATCTGTAAAAATGGAAATAAGAAATCTTTCTTCATAAGTTTATTTTCAAAATTCGGTAGTTATACATTTTAGTCCCTGTAGCATCTTCACACCTAATAATTATTATTTCTTTCCCATACTTGATCATAAGAAACATAGGGATGAGTCTTATTAATATAAAAAGACATATAATTTGCTAATGTGAAGAAGTCAATAAATATTAATTAAGAAATATTTTATGAAAATACTAGAGAAGGAAAAAAACAAATACAAAAAATTATAAAAGAAAATACTAAAGAAGGAAACGGTGTTTTGCTTTTTTTTTTTTTTTTGAGACAGAATGTCGCTGTTGCCCCAGCTAGAGTGCAATGGTGTCAGCCTAGCTCACTGCAACCTCAAACTCCTGAGCTCAAGCCATCCTCCTGCCTCAGCCTCCCAAGTAGCTAGGACTATAGGTGTGTGTTACCATGCCCAGCTAAATTTTTCTATTTTTTGTAGAGATAGGGTCTCGCGCTTGCTCAGGCTGATCTTGAACTCCTGAGCTCAAGGGATCCTCCTGCCTTGACCTTGCATTATTTTTAATATTGATTAATTTTGAATTAATTTTGAATATAATTTATGATCAAACATGTTTACAGTAGTTTCTATTGAGTAATGAATATAGAAATAATAAGTCAGTACTTTATTTTGTGTGGCATTTGTATGCTGCGATTAGTAATTTTGCTGTTATTAAATCAACATTATTTAGCCATAATTGAACTCACCTCCATGGTATCTCTGTGGAGCCATAGAACCTACACTCCCCAGAATTTCATCCACATATAATATTATATGGTACATCAAGCCATAGTATTCCTTTATTTGTATAACATTCTTAAAATTTTGCTAAAATAAAAGTTTATTTTAAAATCTATTGTTTTGAAACATTTTGTGAGATAAATTAAGCTTCTATGCCTTGAGAAGCAATATGCTAATAACACTAGAGACAGCAAACTTCCTGTAGAAGAGCCAATCATAAATACCTGAGGCTTTGCAGGCCATAGTCTCTGTTGCCACTACTCAACTCTCCCTTTTATACCATGAAAGCAGCAGTAGACAATATGTAAATGGATGGGTATGCCTGTGTTCTGACAAAGCTTTACTCACAAAACAGGCGACAGACCAGATTTAATTCGTGGGCATAGTTTGCCGATCCCTACTGTAACAAAGTAGCACAGATCTAGAGGTAGAAAACCCTGGAGGTAATCCATCCTTGACATGAACTGGCTGAATATTGGTAACTATCCAAATCATTTAACTTCCTTGTGAATTTCTCTTCTTTATTAGCAAAATTAAAATGTAGCACTATAGTGAACTGTCTTCCTATTTTAAATTCTGTCTTTGCTCATCAAGCTATCTGGTTTAAAAGAAACTTTTTCCTGAAGGAAAAAGAAATAATGTAAGGTCAAAATCAATGCAGAATCTTGACTTTATGCTGCGTATGACCTGGGTTTAAAACAAATTACACACATATTGCTTCTTCCCTTTGGAAACTTGAGATCTGAAAAAAACTTCAACCTTATGATCTATGAGAACAAACCAATGACTTGTACATAAATATGTTACCAATAACTTTAGTGATTGTATGAAAACTATAAGTTGAATGTAGATTTTGTAAAAATAATTGCATTATATCACCTTAGTATAACATAAGAAATAAATATAAGGATAGCTAACATTTTTTACCACTTACTCAATAGCACTTAACTATCTTATTTGATCTTGTAGTTGCTATTGTTAATCCCTAGGGAAAGTATCTGAGCTAAGATTGAACTCAGTGTATTAGTTTCCTATTGCTGCTATAACAAATGGCCACAAATTTAGTGGTTTAAAACAATTCAAATTTATTATCTTCAAGTTCTGGAGGTCAGAAATCTGAAATGAGTTTCACTGGGCTAGAGTCAGGCTTTGGCAGGTGCGCATTCCTTCCAAAGGCTCTCAGGGAGGGTCCATACAAGGCAGCTTCACAGGCTTTGGGATTTGCTTGTGGACATCCTTGGGGGTCTGTTATTCTGCCTACCATACCCAGTGAAGAAAACATTTTAAAAATATTCCATTTTCTCCTCTCAGCATGATGGAGAAAAGAGGACTAGTTATTGTCATCCCTTTGTGCGGAAAAAAAATCCTGAGGCAGAAGGAATCTGTGACTGTACTAGAGTTTTGTAACTAGTTAGTCTGAAGGGATCTTAAGTCCCAGAAATATTTCTAATGGATCAAACTTCCATACCATTTTTGTCAGTATTAGGTATTTGATGCTAATATAGGTATACTGCTTTCATGTCTCCAGGTAATCAAACTTGAATTCAACCCAAATTAGACTTGATTCAAAGCCCTTGCCATCTGTTAGCTTGTTTGATAGTTTCTGGTGTAAAAGTCATTTTTTTCCTGAAGGATAAAAAAATAAACTCAGGATAAAATGGATACAGTGTCTTGACTTCATTCAGGTACTTTGAAAATCTCTCTTTGCTAGTGTTTAGGCTCAATAGTTGAAGGTACATATATAGAAATTTTGGACTTTCTATATCTCCTTTTACATGTTACAAATAATTTTTTATTTTATGTTAAAAAGAGAGAGAGAGATAAAGAGTATCTTAGGACTAGCCTTTTTTTTTAGTTCTGGTTTCAATTTATTTCTTTTTATAGAACTTTTTCCAACACGTATTTTTCTGTCTTTCATTTATGCCAGTAAGTAGTTGAATCTATACTGTAAATTTATTGTTAGACTGTAGACACTTAACTATTTATTTTCAAAAAATGATAACAATGGAGAGGAGATAGTCCTTCAAAAATGAATGGCCATTAAAAAGAAGCCTTTAGACAGCCTGTATGTTTTATAGTTTCTATACAGTTATGGAGGTGGTAAAGGACAAGTAATATTTAGTAATTGGTCATGATGTCTTGTTTTTATTAGGCCGTTCTTTCAGTTTTTCACCAATAGGTTACTTCTCCACAGTTAGTTGTTCCTATCTTATCAAAACCAGGTATTTTCACACATTTCACACATTAGGCTTTAACTATTTCATAATCCATTAATTTATATTGTTTTATACTAAACAGCAGTTTGATTTTTATATCATTTTCCTAGCTTTTCTCATTGGGCAGAAAGGACAATGTCTTTTCCCTATACCACATTGCCTAGGATTCATAGTTCTTCTAGTTAATGTAAGCATCTTAGCTAAGAAAAGTAGAAGAAAAGATGAACATAACAGTTAATGATGAATAATATTTACCCAGAGAGGAAATTGCTGGCCTGATATAAGTTGTAAGGAAACAATACTGAAAGTGAAGGTGTCATTTTCCTGTAGGTACTACTGGTGACTCTAGCCAAGACAGTGGCCAAGTACAGAGTGGAATAGGATATGCTGAGATCAGAAACTAGAGATGGCATGTAGTGGTTATCCAGGAGTATAGAAACAGCATGATTTAATAAAGTTGAGTGGGACTTTGTAATGAGTCAGACTTGGGTTCAAATCCCAGCTTACTACTTAAAAGTTGTATATCATTGGGCAAAGAGTTTAATATCGTCAATCCCCAATTTCATCATTTATTAAAATGATGATACTTCCTGTCCCTGAAGGTTATTGTATGAATTAGAGATGTGACACACATAATAGTATTAGAAGCTCAGTAAATAGTAGCTGTAAGAATAAAAACAATAGATTGAAGTTGATGGGCAGGTGCATAGCACAATTTACTTAATGTTGAATTTTCTCACCAGCTCTGTTTAAAGTCTCAGGGAAAAGCCACACTCAGAGCCTTGTCCCTTATTTCAGAGCAGCACAGATCCACTTTTAGCCCAACCTGGTTCCGGGCTTGTAATGAACCTGGAGCTGAGGAGCAGCATTGTAAGAGTCTTGAAAGAAAAATTGAAAGCATACTAGAAATGGAAAACGGTGCGTTCGTTAGAAACCTTCCATCAACCCTGTGTATTCCCCTCTAGCACCAATGGTACCATCCATGGACTCCCTGTTATAGACTCCCTCTGCCTAGTCAGTCACCCAATCAATACCACTCTGGAAATAAAAGCTGTTTTAAATATTTACATTTTAAAAAAATAGAATACTTTTGCTTTCTTGTATAAACCCAAATTATTTTACTGCTGTCCTAGTATAACTGGAAGTTTCCATGCTTATAGTTAACCATTAAGTCTTTTGTTAAGAATCAGAAGTATGTGTGCTCTTGATTTTTTTAATTCATAGACTTTATTCTGTAGAGCAGTTTTATGTCCGCAGCAAAATTAAAAGGAAGATACAGAGATTTCCCATATACTTCCTATACTCATGCACGCACAACCTCTGTCACTGTCAGCATTCCTACACTAGTGTGGCACATATTTACACTCAATGAACCAACATTGACACGTTATGGAACAAAGTCCATAGTTTACATTAGGGTTTACTCTTTGTGTTGTACATTCTGTGAGTTATGACAAATGTGTAATGTGTCCACCTTTATAGTATCATACAAAATAGTTTCACTGCCTTAAAATTCCCCTATGCTCCACCCATTCATTCCCCCTTTGCTCCTAAACCCTGGCAACTGCTGATGTTTTTACTGTCTCCAAATTCTGTTTTGTGTTTTCTGGAAAGTCATATAGTTAGAATCATAGAGTATGTAGCCCTTTCAAATTGATTGGCTTTTTTCACTTAATAATGTGCATTTAAGTTTCTTCCATGTCTTTTCTTGGCTTGATAACTCATGTTTTTCATTGGGTCATATTCCATTGTATTATGGGTGTACCACAGTTTATTTATCCATTCAACTTGCTTGCTTCAAGTTTTGGCAATTATGAATAAAACTACTATAAACATTTGTGTGCAGGTTTTGTTTGTTTTCAGTTTCTTTGAGTAAATACCAAGGATCACAACTGCTGGATTATATGGTAAGAGTTATGTTTAATTATTGAAGACACTGCCAAACTATCTTCCAAAGTGTCTGTACCTTTTTGCATTCTCAAAACAATGCATCAGAGTTTCCGTTGCTCCACATCCTTGCCAGCATTTGGTTTTGTCAATATTTTGGATTTTAGCCATTCTAATAGGTGTTTAGTGGTATCTTACTGTTTTAATTTGTAATTTCCTAATGACATATGGTGAACATTTTTTATTTGCTATCTGTATATCTTCTTTTATCTGTTTCTTCAGATTTTTTTATATGTTTTAATCCAGTTGTTTATTTTGTTGAGAGTTAAGTGTTCTTTGTATATTTTGAATAACAGTCCTTTTTCACGTATGTCTTTTGCAAATGTTTTCTACCACTATGTGGCTTGTGTTCTAATTCTCATTACAGTATCTTTTACAGAGCAGAAGTTTTTAATTTTAACGAAGCTCAACTTACCACTTCTTTCTGTATGGATCATGCCTTTGGGGTCAAATCTAAAAAGTCATTGCCAAACTCAACATCATCTAGTTTTTTTCCTATATTATCTTTTAGGAATTTTATTGTTTTGTGTTTTACGTTTAGGTATTTGATCCTTGTGAGTTAATTTTTGTGAAGGGTATAATATCTGTGTTGAGATATATATATATATGTATGTGTGTATATATGTGTGTATGTATATATATATATATATTTGACATGTGGATGTCTAGTTGTTACAATACCATTTGTGAAAAAGACTATCTTTTCTTCATTGAACTGATCTTTGCTCCTTTGTCAAAGATCAATTGACTGTATTTGTATGGGTCTATTTTAGGGCTTTCTATTCTGTTACATCTGTCTATTTGTCTATTCTTTTGCCAATACCACATTGTCTTGATTACTGTAGCTTTGTAGTAAGTCTTTTGAAATTGGATGTCAGTCCTCCAGCTTTGTTCTTTGTCAAAATTGTGTTCATTTTTCTGGGTCATGCTCTTGATTTTAATTCTGTAGATTATGCTATTTACTATAAGAATAAAACTTCATCATTGTATTCTGCTTTAGCTACATAGTCAAAGAAGAGTTTAAATGATTTCTTAATTTTTGCAGCTACTGTCTCCCAGATTTTCATCAACCTCATGTATTGTATACAGTTGACCCTTGAACAACAGATTTTTTTCAATAAAAGTTATGTTGAGTGTGCCTGCCTCCTCTTCTACCTCTCTACCTCTTCTGCCTCTGCCACCCCTGAAACATCAAGACCAACCCCTCCTCATCCTCCTCCTCCTCAGCCTATTTAACTAGAAGACAACAAAGATGAAAACCTTTAGATGATCCACTTTCATTTAACGAACAGTAAATATATTTTCCTTATGATTTTCTTAATAACATTGTCTTTTCTCTAGTTTACTTTATTATAAGAATATAGTATATGATACAAATACAAAATATGTGTTAGTCAACTGTTAATGTTATCAGTAAGGCTGACAGTCAACTGTGGGCTATTAGTAGTTAAGTTTTTGGGGACTCAAAAGTTATATGTAGATTTTTGTCTGTGTGATGAGCCCTACGCCCATGTTGTTCAAGGGTCTGAAAAATAATCTGGTGCTAAATTGCAAAGAACACAATTGATCAATAACCTAAAAAGCCAGGCAGAAAAACAGAAAACATGATGCTTTTTGAACAGAGAGGATATAAATAGCTAAATGTGAAACTGCATAAAAAGGACATAGCACCTTAGCTTACAGGCAGCTTTAACTAGAAAACCACATTAATATTAAAGCTTAGCTTGATTTGAAACAATGTTGGAGTCTAAAATAAATACGAAGTTTGACAGAAAGCAGATGAATCAGATACACAGATTATGCCAGTGTGGTCTAAGTGTATGACATCTAACACAGCGTTGGAGATTCTACTTCTGCTTTGTCTTTAAGATACAACTCTGAATTAGTCATTGACGCCTGTAGCTAAGTGGCAGGCTATATCCAAGGTGACTGAAATTCCTTGGAATGTGGCCATGAATATATTAATATAAAAACAGACTCTGAATTAGCTTTTGCCAGATGATATACCAAAAAGATGAAAAGATAATATTTGGAATATGCTAGACTCCATGCAGTATTTGCAACACTAGAAAGAGCCTTGACTTATCAAAGGGAAATGTTAATTTCTTTTTGAAAAAAAGTGATGTCTAGAAATGGAGAAATAATGATGTTAAGACACAAAGGCTTATTAATCTATACAATAAAATCTGGGGTTAATATATGGGTCTTTAAGTTGGAAAGATAGTGGCATAGCCTCTTTTTAAGAATCTGTTCCCTGAAATCAGTAACAGTAATCTTGATTTCTTGAACTGAACTTGATGCATTTGGTGTAAGACAAGTAGACCTGAGGAGAAATGCTAAACATCTGTTAGCGTCTGGATAGTTGAGACAGTGTAGTCACTGTACTGGAGACTTAATATTTGTCACCTCGTCTAACCCTCTTAGCAACCCTAAAAGGTAGGTACCATCTTCTTCAATTTACAGATGAGGAAACAGAGGCCTACAATGTAGAATTAGGAAATAGTGGAGTTAATATGAGAACTTAGACCTAACTCCAAATCCTTCACCTCTTTACGATTAATGGTATTTGTAATGGAATTTGTCAAATAATATATTTTACCTCAGCAGTAAGTAACAGTAAAGTATGATTCTATATATAACTATCTAAAGTTGGTGAGAATGAAAAGTATAAAAAGAAAAAAGAAATTGAACCATTTCTGTACCAAGCAGAATGACACAAAACACATCTGACCTTACTGGAAGATCATTCAAACATGAAGCCCATCAAGTATTAACATTAAAGTTTCTATTGAGAATGCCCTTTATTCAGTTATATCTTCTGCCCTCTAATTTACTGAGCAGTAGTTCTGAAATGAGCAGACTTTCAAAATAAATGAAGAAACAAAAACCTTTCAGATCTTGAATATGTTTTTCAAATAGTAAGGGGCCTTTTTTTTCTTTTTTTGAGACAGGGTCTTGCTCTGTCTCCCAGGCTAGAGTGCAGTGGAGTCATCATAGCTCACTGCAACCTCAAACTCGTGGGCTTAAGGGATCCTCCTGCCTTAGCCTCCTAAGTAGCTGGGACTACAGGCACACACCACCACACCTGGTTAATTTTTCTATTTTTTGTAGAGATGGTTTCATTCTTGCTCAGGCTAGTCTCAAATTCCTAGCCTCAAGTGATCCTCCCACCTCAGCCTCCCAGAGTGCTAGGATTACAGGCATGAGCACCTGGCTGTGAGGGGACTTTTAAATTGTAAAAAGTGAAGCTAGTGTACATGTTCATAATTAGATAAAACCTATTGTTTTTCAGTGCAAGTCTTCTTAAACTTTAATATGCTTATAAAGTACGTGGGTATCTTATAAAATGTAGATTCTGATTCAGTAGGTCTGGGGTCACAGATTGTACTCTGAGTAGCAGATTTTAGAATATACAGTTAACCCTTTAACAACACAAGGATTGGGGCATCGACCCCCCATGCAGTCAAAAATCCATATGTAACTTTTGACTTCCCAAAAATTTAACTATTAATAGTCTGTGGTTGATCAGAAGCTTTATCAATAGCATAAAGTCAATTAACACATATTTTGTGTTACCTGTATTATACACTATATTCTTTTGAAAAAGTAAGGTAGAAAAAAGACAATATTATCAAGAAAATCATAAGGAAGAGAGATTATATTTACCATTCATTAAGTGAAAGTGGATCATCATAAAGGTCTTTATCCTTGTCATCTTCATGTTGAGGTTTGTGTTGCTGTCTCAGTGGTGGCAGAGGCAGAAGAGGTAGAGAAGGTAGAAGAGGAGGCAGGAGAGACAAGCACACTGGTGTAACTTTATGAAAATATAATTTGTGTCTGACTTTTTTGCTTTTTTATTTCTCTGAAAATGTTTCTATATAGTACCAATCCTTTCACCATTTGCTTTAGTTTCAGTGCCTATATCATAGAAGGGTCTGTGCCATAAAAGAAGCCAAAAGCAATCTTGAATAATCAGAATACTTCTACCAGATTATCTAATGTCAATTTGTTTTCTGGCTCTACTTCTTCTATGTCTTCTTCCTCATCATCTGGCACTGGTTCAGAAGCATTCATCTTCATCAAATCATCTTCTGTTAATTCCTCCTGTGTGGCGTCTATCAGCTCTTGAATTTCTCCAAGTTCCCTATCTTGAAATCCTTCACCCTCTACCTTTTGTGTGTGTGTGTGTGTGCCGTATCTACAATCTCTTCCATGATTTCCTTTATTGTCTCTATAGTAAATCCTGTGAAATCATGCATAACGTCTGGACAGTTTTCTCCAGCAGGAATTTATTGTTTTGGACTTGATGGCTTTTGTGGCTTTTTCTGTAATAACCTTGAATGGTGTAATTCTTCCAGACTTTCATGGTATTCTCTCTATCAGAGTTCTCTTCCGTAGTGTTGACAATCCTTTTCATAGAGTACCATGTATAATGAGCCTTAAAGGTCCTTATGACCCCATGATCTACAGACTAAATTAGAGACGTTGTATTTGGGGGCAAGTAGACCACTTCAGCGCCTCTGGTGTGGAACTGGGGTTCTGGGTGGCCAGAGGCATTATCCAATATCAAATGAACTTTAAAAAGCAATCTCTTACTGCCAAGGTACTTCCTGACTTCAGGGACAAAGAATTGATGGAACTAATCCAGAAAAAGGGTTCTCATTGTCCAAGCCTTCTTGTTGTACAACCAAAAGACTGGCAGCTGGTGTTTATCTTTTCCCTTTAAGATTCAGGGATTAGCAGCTTTATAGATAAGGATAGCCCCGATCATAAACCAACTGCATTTGCACAAAACAGTAGAGTTAGCCTATCCCTTCCTACCTTAAATCCCCATGCTTGCTTCTCTTCCTTATTAGTAAATATCCTTTGTTGCATTTCTTTTTATTCCAGAATAGGGAGGGCACTTTTGTTTGCACTAAAAACTTTTCTCCTCAATGATTTTCTTAATGATGTTGGGGACCGTCCCTGGGTCAGAATGGCCGAGACCCAAAGTCAGCAGAATGGGAGCACATTGCTTGTTCCCAGAGTTAGCAGGACATGACTTGTTGATCAGTGTAAGAACTGTTCCTCCGGGCAAACAGCCAAGAGCCTGTGGTCTTGCAAACAAGTCCAGGTGCACAATAATAGCCCCGAGAATGTTTGCACGTGAACAAGAGCTGCCCAGCCCCACAACAATGGAGGTCTGGAGGCCACGAGAAAAACATGTTGTTCCCATGAATGCTGCTCGGCCCCGTAAGATGGCTGGTTAGCCAGAGATGGGTAAGATTCCTCAGGGAGGAACAACCTAAGACAGGCACAGCCGCCAGGGGGCCAGCAAAGAGGAACTGGGGGATAGAAACTACCCCCTGTGGCTGCCTTGTTCCCGTGCATATCTCGGTCTGTAACTTGGGCCTGGCACTTTAAGCATTGCAAACTGCCAAGGACCTATGGTTTCACACGTGAGCCAAGGTTGTCTGTTATCCTGCAAACGGTATCAGACGTTGAAGGGCATCTCTTGTGCTATGTCTAGAGGAACAGGTGCTGTTGACCCGTGGGAAGTTACGTACCAGAAAGTAGCTGGGAAAGTAGCTGCGGGACACTCGCCAACTTTAACAGTATAAAAATAAAACGACTGGTGCTTTAAGCGCTGCAATCTTGTACCGTCTCTTGTGTCTGTGTGTTTCTTTCTGGGGCTGCAGTCTTGTACCATCTCTTGTGTCTGTGTGTTTGTTTCTGGGGCTGCAGTCTTGTCTTTCGTGTTTGTGTGTGTTTTTGTCTGTGTCTTTCTGTGTTCATCCCCCGTCCTGTAATTGGGCCACGTTCATAATAGTATCTGGGAATGTATCTGCTGCCTCTCAGTTGGCAGAAGCTGCTTCTCCTCTTCTCTTGACATTTTTTAAAGCCAAACCTTTTTCTAAAATTATCAAACCATCCTTTGCTGACATTAAATTCTCCAGATTTAGATCTTTCTCCTTCTTTTTACTTTGTCATATAATGACTTCACTCTTCCTTCAATCATATTAGAGTCTATAGATATGCCTTTTTTATAATCATATTATACCCAATAAAATCTGTTTTTAATATAAGATAGGTGTTTCACAAAAAGTGCATGATTTTCATGCCTGCTGTCATCACTGCATATATGAGTTCATGAATTTCCTTTCTTTTTTTTTTTTCTTTTCCCAATGGTCCTTAGGCTGGATTCATTTATCTTGCAATGGTGGGCAACCATGGCTTCAGACCTCAATCTACAGTACATATCAAATAATTCAACTTTTTCTTATGTCATGACTTTTCCCTGCTTCTTGGGAGCAACATCACTAGTGGCATTTTGTATGGGCCCCATGGTGTTATTCAAGGTTTACAGTATTGCACTAAACACAATGAAAAATAGGTGAGAACCACAAGAGATCACTTTTTACTGCTATTCACAATTTACTGGAGAGATAAACTGTTTACATGGATATGGTTAATGTCACACAGCATTTTAAGTGGATATTCATAACACTTGAGCTCATCAGTAGAAACAGGAGGTGGCTACAAAAATATTACTGTAGTACAGTATGTACTGAGGTTAATTTTATACAATGATGATTTAATATTGCATCTTAATATTTACATTGCTCTTAACTGCGAAGGGTACCATGTATAGTCTGTGTTTATGTAGGTTTTCATACATTTTAACTTTCTATGATAGATTTGTGTATATTTTATTGTAGTAAATGATAAAATAGACTAATGTCTACAATATTTTATGCATTCATGACGTACTTAATGTTTTCTTAATTTTTTTGTATTTCTAGGCTATGCAGTTTATGAGTTTTTTCAAATTTTTGAAAATCTCCACAAAATTTCCAATATATTTATTGAAAACAATCCATGAATAAGTGGACCCGTGCAGTTCAAACTTTTGTTGTTCAAGGGTCTACTATAGTCTGAAAGTTGTCTTGGTCTACTTGAGCTGTTATGGATCAATGCTTTCCTTTCAGTTAGTCAGGTTTCTTAGTTTTCTAACATGGTTCCTTTTAAGTGTTTGAGCTAGGAATTACAGTTAGTTTGGATATCTTGTCTTTTCTTAAAACACAGAACTCTTACAAAAACTTACTTGTATGCTGAACACTGTATCAAAATATTCATTTATTTAAGGTAAAAAAGTAGAACCAAAATTTTGAAAATAATGGAAATCTACCCAGAAATTATTAGACCAAAGAAATAGAAATTTTCAAAAGATTAATGCATAGCAACGTCTTGATGAAAATGTTCATGCTATTTTGGACTTTCAGTTATGTCCAAATTAATTAAATTCTGTTTGAATAGTGCATAAATTCCACTTCTTGTTTTTAGGCAAGAGTCCAGGGAAAATAATAAAATAAAAATAGCCTTTGCCATTAAGGAGGCTTTTCTGGTCTGTAACTACAAATTTTGTTGTTTCTATTATTGGTTTACCCTCCCCTAAGGATTCTTTTAGGTGATATTCTGATTTTAAGCAATAACCATTACCATACATCATAAACAAGCACAGATTTCTCAAAAGTCTTTCTTGTAAGCTATTTTAGAAGTATTGTTTTTAATTTTAAAAGTATATCCAAAAATTGCATTTTCTACTATAATTTCTAAATTCTCCAAAGGTAATCATATTTAGGTTTCTCTTCCATTAGATTTCCCTTCACATTGATTTTTTTAATGAGCAAACAAAAATTTTGCCTACCATTTGTTATTGTTTGGGGGGGAGAAAACTAACATTTGTTAGTGCTTGCTGTGTACCAGATAACATACATGTCTCCCAACACTTTTTTCTCAAGAGTTCATGTTTTGTTTATGCCATGCTGTCTCCTTACCTAATTAGTCACTCAGTTCTCAGTGCCTTCAACAAATCAGAGACCAGTGTTTCTCAGTAAATCTAAAAAGAATAGGGAAGTTTTCTACTATTGGAATATACTTGAAATGGTGGTGATCCAAGATAATGTATAATAGAAGAGTGATGAGTATGAGGAGCTAAGAAAACTAGTGACTTCTAGGATTTCTTTCACTTTCAAAAAAGAGTTCCTAGGAGTACTTTGAGACCTACCAATAGGTCTTACCTTTCTCTCCTATGTTAACAATATTTGAGGAAAATCAGAGCATGCAACCTGTCACGCAGGATTTCCGTTTGCACTGTTTTATTCCTTCACCTAACAAAGCTCAGGCTTTCACTGACTGACAATTAAATTGGTGAGGAAGGTAGATCAAGAGCCCCATTTGAGCTGTCCCTAACCATTAACCTGTCCATTTAACACATGACCTTGATAGGTTTGTAAGATCTTCTCTTTGTAGACCCAATATTTAGCTGGCTCTTGCTTACGAAGGTTAAAAAGATTATACAGAAATAGCAGAGCTCACAGGCTGCTTAGCATGAAATATCAAGTGATCTAGAGGGAGACACAAGAGTGATAGTATTGCTGCTGCAAGTAATTGCAGAAGACACTTGTGAGTATTGCACAGTAAATCTGTACCTTCCATGGGCACTCATTTAAGGGGAGGCGTCCTCAGGATGGAACATCGGCAACACTTGTCTAATAGGTGCATTCATTTTAATATGCTCATTCATTGAATAGGCCTGATTAATTAGTACATGTCGCCATCTGGTACTTAGTGAGACTATTCATTTTTAAAATGTTGAAATTGCAGGGAATGGTGCACACCAATTAAAATCCTTTTAACTGGATTGTGTTGGTATAAAGTATACATGTAGGGGGACTTCATTGGAATTCAGTGTGCATCTAAGGGTACACACATCAGCCTGAAGTCAATTAGAACAAAGGATGTCAAGAGAGGAGAAAATGAAAGAACTGTCCTTTTCCTGAATGTGTCTCTTTTTGTATTTCCATTCTTCCTCTCACTTGTCTTGATTGTTCTCCCACCTTTTGTTTATTTTAGGTTCCTTTCTTTTTCTTCTACTCTCCATTTTTTGTTATTTTTGTTCCCCACTTCCTCATCTCCTCCCCACCCCATCATTTTCCAGTCACACATCAAGACAGGGGAGTTGTGTGAATAGCTTTATGTAATGATACAGCAGAATCTTAGCTCTCTATGTCCTTTGAAAGATGGGTTCTAGTTGGCTGAAGTTTCTGGATAACTGTGGGTTTGACCTCTTTGAGCATTAAAATATTTATAGTTAGAATAATCATTTGG
This sequence comes from Cheirogaleus medius, assembly GCA_008086735.1. Classification (NCBI taxonomy): domain Eukaryota; kingdom Metazoa; phylum Chordata; class Mammalia; order Primates; family Cheirogaleidae; genus Cheirogaleus; species Cheirogaleus medius. The sequence continues at coordinate 1,173,137 of VBSM01001118.1, forward strand.
TGCGTATGTGACCTAAATTGTTATTTAAATGCAGACTAAGACTTAGGGTGCTTTTTCTTCCATCTATCTGTCTCTGATTCTAAAATTTGCTATGATGAGGATTTATTTTATAATTAAATAAATTTTTTAAAAATAAAGCCAGTTGTATACAAATCTTTCCAAGATACATTTCACACTTTAGTTGTTTTCTTCCCTTCTTAAACACAGAACACTGAACATAATTTAACATTTTCTTGATACCTTGCTGTAATTGGTGTCAACATCAATCACAGTGCTATTCTAAAATATAGTGATGCCTTTAAGGGATATAAGGCTATTTTCCCACATGGAAATGCTTTTTGAGTTTTTAAGTTTGGTTTTTGTATTTTTCTTTCTCCCCCTTTGCTGTCAGGTTCACTTGTCACTTGCCACTCTGTCTGAACACTGCTGTCTCATTCTAAGTTATTTTGGTCTGTGAAACCAGATAGCAAAGCATCATTTATTCACCTGTTCAAGAAACATACAGTGCCAAAACTGAATAAGAAATGTCTTCTGCATTTGAGGAGTTAAGACCAGAGAGAGGGGAGGGGGATATACAAATAGTCACAAATGCCATGTGATGTGGATTTGGAGAAGGGAGCAGTTAATTCTAAGAGGATATGAAACTTCACAGGGGAGTTGATATTTGACTGGAGTGGCAGAAGGTCTATAGAATTTTGAACAGGTGTTATACGAGTAGATGTGTAGGAGATGATGGATGCTTTAAAAAAAAACGGTAAGACAATAGCAGATCACAAAGAACATTACACTCTATTTAAAAGGCTTCAACTGTATTAAATAAGCCACTAAGAACTACTAATTGTTTTATGAAAAAGTGGTAAAGAGCCATATTTTAGAGGAATTAGAAGACAACAATATACTATCTCAGTATTTCAGACAAAGAGCAATGAAATCTAGGACTCAAGTTGTGGCTAGAGGAGACCAAAAGGGGAGGAAAAATTGGAGAGGCAGGACCCGGCAATTGATTGGATGTAGCATGAGATGGACTGAGAATCAAAGTTGGCCCAGCCTGAATGCCTTCCAGTGTTGTGATACCATTCACCATTATGGTACCCAGAAAAACATTGAGCATACTGTATTTTGGAGGAAAGATATAATTAGTTCTGTTTGGAGAGGTCTAGTAGGCAACTAAAAGGTCAAGTCTGGAGCTTCAGAGGACAGGAGCAAGAAGTATAGGCCCTGGGAAGTTATTCCACCCTTAAATATTTGGGAATAAACAAGATTACAGAAGAGATGGTTAGAGAGTCTTTTTAAAAGAATAATCATAAAAAAGACATTTGGACACCTTTTGTTGAAAGAGCACTGGACATATCTCTACTTAAATTCACATTATGATCTCAGTTGGTTCCTAGTATAGTGGATAGCGGATATACAAATATGGCGGTGTGAGAGAGACAGCTGTAATTCATTAAATTATAAGTAGAGAATTCACCTTTATTTCTATACAAATAACATCAATAAAACTAATTTGAGTTTATCAAATGAAGTTTGTGGCCAGGTGCTGTGGCTCATGCCTATAATCCTAGCATTTTGAGAGGCCAAGGCAAGAGGATTGCTTGAGGCCAGGAGTTCAAGACCAGCCTGGGCAGCATAGCAAGACCTCATCTCTACGAAATATTTTAAAAATTAGCTGAGCATGGTGGCATGGGCTTATAGTCCTAGCTACTTGGGAAGCTGAGGTGGGAGGATCTCTTGAGCCCAGGAGTTCAAGGCTGCAGTGAGCTATGATTCCACTACTGTACTCCAGCCTGGGTGACAGAGAGACTCTGTCTCTTAAAAAAAAAAAAAAAAGTATGTAAAATAAGGGTATATAAATGAAACCCCAAAAGGTACTTACCTACTTTCTCTAGTTTTCAGCTATACCCTGAAAAGGTAATCTTGCCAGATAACTATTACCATAGAGAAGAGTTGTTTCTTATTATATGTGAGAAATACTTTTGTTTATTATTAAAGGACTCTGACTGCAACTTCATTTGTCTTGTTAAATTTGTTTGAATAATTCAAAATGTATTTTAACCCAAATTTGCATTTATATAATATTTTGAATACATTATAAATTTTGGAAAAGACTTTAAAGGTATTCATGTTATCAAACAGCATGTTTGTTTTGTTAAAAACTGTGTGTGTGTGTGTGTAAAACTTGACCTGCGTACACAAAAAAGACCCAGAAGAGTATAATAGTAAGATTTTGAGATTTGTTGCATATTGTTATTTTCTGACTACTTTTATAATATAAAGAATTAGACCAGGCGTGGTTGCTCATGCCTATAATCCTAGCACTCTGGGAGGCTGAGGCAGGAAGATCCCTTGAGCTCAGCAATTTGAGACCAGCCTGAGCAAAAGCGAGACCCCATCTCTACAAAAATAGAAAAATTAGCCAGGTGTGGTGGCGTGCACCTGTAATCCCAGCTAGTTGGGAGGCTGAGGCAGGAGGATCACTTGAGCCCAGGAGTTTGAGGTTGCATTGAGCTATGATGATGCCACTGCACTCTACCTGGGGCGACAGAGCGAGACTCTGTCTAAAAAAACAAAAAGAAAAAGAAAAAAATTATTTTTCATTTAAAAAAAGATAAAGACCATGAGACCTAGAGAATTTGAGAAACTTGAGTAAATTTACATATCTAATTAGTAATGGCGTTGAGTGTTGCTCATTTGTGCCTCTGGGTTGGGTTGTTATGACAGGAATGGAAATGCTACCTAGTGCTCTGGTAACCACAAGGGCCAGCGACCCAGCACCTCTTCAGGAATGGCTGGTGTCTTACCTCTCACTTTCCATTCAGAGAGGCTTTGGCTCTCTTTAGTCCAGTGACACAGACCACAGGCAGATGTGTTCACTGGTGAGGAGAATGAAGACCCAATGTATTTTGGGGGGATAATTTAGCTTTTCCTCTATCAGATTGTTGGTCTCCTCATGTATTAATATCCAGCAAGTCCCCAGAGTCCAGGCCACTTCTGTTTCTTGAGAATAGCCCTGTGGATACACGTTGGCATGTGCTCATGCCCATCTGGAGTGCTTGAATCCTCTGGCCACAGTTCCTATCTTTCATCCTTCATGGTTTATCACTGGTTCTCAGCCCGTTTTATTTTTCTGTCTTTATTCTGTAGTAAAATTAAGCTAACCAGAGAATTGTCACTTTGCCTTTTTCATTTTCTCTCCCATCCACTTCAGCATCCTGCATCTTTTACGCTGCTCTCACTAAACATTTTGCTTCAGCTTAAGGCTTAGAGTCGGGTTTATATAAGAAAATAGCAATAAAAGATATAGATATTTCTAAATGGGAAGAAATTTTAATCACATACTTGGTTTTAGAATATGTTTGCTATTTCCATTCAGACATCAACTTCCTCATTATTCTTGACTGTGAAGTGTAATCAGTGCTAGCTTGGTTGTCCACACTTTGGTGTGGCTCTGCAAAATCGGCCTGGGTGCTGGTGTGGAGACCCCAGTGTCATCTTCACTGACTCTTCCCCAGGGTCCCACTGGTTGATAAATGTTATCCATTTGGCCTCTCAAATCAGCCCATGCCTGTTAATTCCCACTGTCACTGCATTAGTTCAGGGCCTTATCTGGTCTAGTATTATAATAGTTGAACCAACTACATTGTCTCTCACCTTGCCTCCTGTCTTTCCATTTCCACCTGAATTCTTTTTTTTTGAAACAGGATCTCCCTCTGTCACCCAGGCTGGAGTGCAGTGCCCTCATCATAGCTCACTGCAGCCTCAAATTCCTGGGCTCAAGTGATCCTCCTGCCCTCAGCCTCCCAAGTAGCTGGGACTACAGGCACCCACTACCATACCTGGCTGATTTTCTATTTTTTTGTAGAGACAGGGATCTTGCTTTGGTTCAGGCTGGTCTTGAACTCCTGGCCTTAAGTCATCCTCCCACCTCGGCTTCCCAAAGTGCTAGGATTACAGGCATGAGCCAAGCACCTGGCCTCCCACCTGAATTCTTAAAGCACAAGTAGTATCATATTACCTTATTGCTCAGCAACTCCTTCCTGATATAATCTGACAGCATCTCTTGAAACTGATGCAAAACACAAGTCCAAGATGGAATGCTAAAGTTTCTTTGCAAGTCACTTGCTCAGAACTTGAGTATGTTTTCCCTGTACAGTCATTAAGTGGTAAGTAGGTTTACAAGCCAGCTGAAACTTTCAGTTAAACTCTCCATGATAATTGAAGCCTAACCAGCATAGTTGACAGTGCTTCCATGGAAGTAGCTTCCCAAGTGCCCAAGTGGTATGTCAAGATGGAGTATGGATATGTGTGGAGGGGATTAGAGGATCATTCCCTTCTTGTCCTCCACTGGATATAGAGATTTAATAAAGCAGGAAAGAACTAATATTTATTAAGTGCTTACTATGAATCAGCCTCTGAGCTAGGCATTTTATGTATTTTATCTTAACTCATTTTCACAGCAGCTGTGTGAAGGTAAATAGTTATTATACTCCTTTAACAGATGCTTAGCAAATTAGTGCTGCAAATAAGATAACAAGAGGAATGCTTACCTGACATAAGAGAATATTGTTTTTAAGCATTACTTTTCAAACTTCAGTAATTTATAGACCCCTTTTAATTGAAAAAAAAGTAACTGCAGTCTCTCAGTTTTGACATACATTATTATAATTTTACTTAAATGCAAACAAACATAAAATTAGGTATAAATTCTTTATGCTTATATTTCTCATTTAGCTATAAACCAAAACAAAATTTAAAAGTTAAGTACAAAAAAACCCTACAAAACTAATGAAATGCAAATTAACAACAATTTAATGCGATAGATGATGTCTTTGCTGAAACTAAATTGCTGCTTACAATGTGAGTAAGGAGCTGCCTGCCACCCCAGTTTCCTTTGCAGCTTTGCTTACCATTGGCTCTCTTCTGATGCCGTAGTTCTTTCTAGGATTTGAAAACTCAAGATTGGTACAATACACAATGATTGCTCCATGATATCATTTTGGTCTTTACTTTGTGGGACTATATCATTTACATTTTAAGTGATCCTCTTTCTTCTCTCATTACTCCTTACAATTAAAGTATTGTGCTTGGTGCCAGCTCAAATTAAAAACACAAAGTTATTTATAGACCTGGAAATCACATTGCTGTGCTTAGTTAATAGGTGGCCACTGCAATGATCCAGCATATGTTTATATTAATTTATTTTAATATATTAATGTTAATATTATTACATAATGATATGTAAACTTTGCTTTCAGTTCAATATGAAGCTTTTTTAGAGAACTCATAGACCCTTAAAAATACAACCTGGATCCCAGTTCGAGAAATACAATTTTAATGCATTTTTAAGCCATTACATATTTACAACCATTTAAACATAATTCTTACTTATTTGTTATAACAGGTCCTCCAAATGTCTCTACCAGGAAAGACTAGTTTATTATGGTATTTCCTTGAAAGCAAGAAATCTGTATTCCTTCAGAGTATTATATAAGTCAGACTTTTATTAATTTGGAAGTACTTTTTCCCTTTAAAAGTCCAAATTATGAATGTTTTACACTATGTATTGTTCACTCTTTTCTGTGGCTGGGAAAGGCAAGATTTAGTTTAATTGGAAAAATAATACCTCCTACCAAAGGTAAAGTCACAAAAGACAGTAAAGCCTCCAAGAATGGTGAAGAGTGGTAACAAATGACATTGTTCCCTCTGATTATGTTCAAGTGGGATTTTTCTCAGAATAATTGACCATTTTCTTACTTCTCTTTCCTTCCCAATTTCCTCCCCCCAACCCTTTTGTTCTTCCTTTTGATCCTTGCACTGCTCTTATTTCACCTCTTTCTTATTCCCTTTCTTTTAAACCAGAGATGACCTGTCTTCCCAAATGTCAGTCAGCTGTGACTCCCTAATTTCAGTCCTGTTTTCTTCACTTGTCACTGGCTCTGAGGTGTTGGCCAGTGGAGAGGAAGGACCCAGCATGGCAACTTCTTGCCCCGTCTCCCCAACTCACTCTCAACCAGCCACTTCTGCGGCCCCTCCAAATCAGGGTGGCTCCTAACTCGGTCTGGACTGGATAGAAGATCATGCTTAATTTGCCTCATAATATTACTTCCTTAACACCCTGCAGTACAAAAACACACAACTTTGGGGCAGCCCACTAGCTAAATGTATGCCTGCTAGTTATTCCCAGCATATTCTGCATTGAGCACGTGGACCTCCCCATCTCAGAGCTGAGTTGGGGAAGGAGTAGGTGTGCCTATTTCTAACACTTTATCATTCACGTGGAATTCCACTATGGTGGGCAATGCTGCTGCTGTGGAGTGGACCACCTTTCAGGTAATGCCATATTTATATCTAAAGCAGCCTCCGGAAGCCATGGATAACTGAGCTCTACCACTTAAGCATGCATGCATGCTTTCATCCATTCTGATCCTGCCATTTGCTAGCTGTGCGACCTTGGGCAAGTTGCAGTTTCTTCTGTGAAGTAGGGCAAATAATAGTATGGATATCATAGGGGTTTTGTGAAAATTAAGAGTTTTCATGGGTGCAGTGCTTCAAATAGTGTCTGGTACTATCATTATTATTCAGCAAGCATTTATTTAGTATCTAGTATGTTCCAAGGAATTCAAGAGATATAGAGATGAAAAAGACATAGCCCTGCCTTCTAGCGACTCATATAATTACAGTACAATGTGGTGTTACAATAAAGGTATTTAGGGAGTCAGGAAAAGGCAAAGCTTCATCACAGAGGTAAAATTTAAACTAGATCTTGAAGGATAAAAAGGGTTTCGCCAAATCAAATAGCATTATAGGAAATACATTATCACAAGCAGAAGAAATAGCTTGTGAACAAAATAAAACTGTGAAAGACTGTGGAGTCCTTGACTGTTATTAGATAGCATTTTAAATTCTTCTCTGATGTATACCTTCTTAAGCAGGGGTCTGAAGTGGGTTCAGGGAATGTTTTGGAACTGATAATCATGAGCTGGGAGCTGAGCAGCACTGCTGGGCAGTAGTGCGTTTGCTGTCGTACGGTTCTTATCCTGAGATGACTGCCATGTGACAGGAACAGTGAGTTGTTAGAAAAAACATGTTGTGGTTTGAACAATTGAAAGTGGATGTGCTTCTGCTTTTCGATAGAGCTTTAGTGAAGTTTTCAAAATTAAGCAGGTTTTACTTTGATTTCTTCTTTACACAAAAGAATCTCATGTCTTAAGATCTTGCCTGTTCTTGTGATAGCAAGGAACTGTGATTTTTTTTTGATCAGATCTCAAATTAAGAAAGTTCCTTTTATTCATGAAATTTCCACTTATGTACCAAATTAAAGCTGTGTTTTATCTCCTGCAAAACCTCTTCCTGCAGCTTTGCTCTCACTTCCTCTCCCCACCCTTTTAGTCATATACCGAAGGCTTTGGCAGCTGGTCGAGGTGTCAGGTCAGCATTTTTCACTCTAGAAGAAGGAAAGGTTGGGAACAGTGACGTGGAGATACTTGTCACATTTTCCTTTCCTTTTTATATAAGTGACCCGCACCTTCCATTACAAAGGCCTAATGAGAACACTGGCTTATACATTTCCCCTAGCACCCTAGAGGTGGACTAATTTGTGAGATGACATATAGGTGATAGTTCCTCAAGGAACATGTCCTTAAAAGCTCACATAGAGCAGTGAGGGTTCTTGACTCTGCTTCCATGGCAGTGTGACAGATTTTATGGAGAGAGGTGATGGCCTTCGGGGGTCACAGGATTGGGAAGGAGCTTAGCAGTTCATTCCCCATCCCCCTTTATTATTAACAGATTCTCCTTGGGTGCCTTTAGGAAATGCTCTGTGTGGACACTCCTCTTCACTGCCAGAAACTGTGTCCAGTGTGAGGAGCTCCACCTCTTTCTTGCTGGCCAGTTTATTTCAAGATTAAATCCAGTGTGGATTTGGGTTTTTTGTATCAAATCTGCTTGAAACTATTGGACTAGAAGCAAACTAATTATTGTCATTGTGTAGCAGTACAGAGAGTAAAAAACAGTAATAGGTTCTTAAAAAGCTGTCATGACTTGAAGTGAAATAGGCTACTCTTGAATAGCTTCATCTATAGCCTGAAGGACTTTGGACCTGAAAACTGTCAAATATGAAATAGGATTTTAATCATGGCATCCTGGCCAGCTGTAAGGGCAGCTTCAGCCATTAAACTCTCCCATAGACCACTTCATCTAAAGGATTTGCTTTGAGAGTATAAGGACCGTGGAGGTAAATGAGCTTTTCCTATCAAACATTCCATTTGGGTACTGTGTCAGACCTGTTTTGGCAAATAAATAGAAGACACCAGCATAGACTGTTGTATTTCCTTGTTTCAGTGCCTCAGGAGACACATTTCTTATTTCTCAGGCGTAACTTTGGTGACTAGAGATTCCCATTTGGGGAATGTCTGTGCTGTGCAGGGAAAGCTGCTGATTATTACTGATTGCCATTGAAGTTGTCTCACAAAGGCAGTAACACCCAAGGATTGCTCTTTGGCTAGAGCTGCATCTGGTACAGCTTCTCTCTCTGTGAGCCTGTGATAAGTTAAAATAGTTTTGACAGTGTCTTTAAGTGTACATCTTTGTCTCCATACATAATTAGTGTTTAAAATGAAGCCCTCATATTTAAGGTTTGGTGGCTTAGACAGCAGCTCCATCTGGTGCTTGCTAAAGGTGTTTGCTTGGTCCTTCTCTTGGTTTTATAGCAGCATGAATACAGATATACACAGGACCTACGAACCAATGTCAAATCCAAGATGAGTTTCTATTGCACACAGCACTGATATAAGCTAATTGCTTTCCTGGTGAATCTCATTTGGCTATTCTGTTGATAATGTGATAGCTGCTAATCAACTCAACAGCCATCTTTTGGCTGAATTAAAGTAGGGAATTATTTTTACTATTTTTCTACTAGTCTTGGAAAAATAAAATATACTATACTACTTAACAAAGAGAAAACTTAATCCCTTTCTTATTAGGGGTGAGTTTTACTTGGTTAACAAGATATTAGGCCAAGAAGCCGTATTCTTTTGTATTCAGTACTGCACAGTGCCAAGTACACCGGGAATGCTTTTTAAGAAAATTTCTTGGTGACTGATAGGAACTGCCCCAAATTGTTAATAGAAGTTACTGCTAAATAATAGGATTACACATGGTTTCTATTTTCTTTATGCTTTTCTGAATTTCCACAGTGAGCATATACAACAAAAGAAAAAGATGTCTACCAAAAAAACCATCTAAAAACAAAAACAAATTATTTTTAGGTATAGCCTAGGGTCCCAGTTCTCAGTTTCCCTCATTTACTACGTGGCCTTGGGAAAGTCACTTTTCTAGGCTTCAGTTCCCTTGTCCATAAAACAAAAGGATGGACTAGGAACCTGCTCAGTTTTAACATTCTAAGGTTTATGACTGTCCACTCTTTTTCCTGTCTTTTCAGCCTCTCTCACTCCCCTGTGTCTTTCCCCAATATTATCATTCAGCATCATCTAGTTTCTCCCATCTTAAAATAAGGAAATTCTTTCTGGGCTCCAATCTTCCCAGCTCCAATCTTCCTCTTTCTTTCTTCCACTTACCGCCTAAACTTCTCCAAAAAGTATCTACCATTGCTCTACCACCTCACTCTTTAACTCACTGCAGTCTGGTTTCCTTCCACACCGCTGCACCAAAATAGTTCACCCTAAGGTCACTGATGAGCTTAGATTGCCAAGCCTAATGGCAGTATTTAAGTCTTCATTTTCCATTACTTTTTAGCAGTATTTGAAATATTAATAGTTGTCTTTTCCCTCCTTCATGACATTTCCTCCTCTGGCTTTTGTGTCCTAACACCTTGGCTGTTACTTTTTGGGAGGAGGAGTTATCCTCTTCTCCCTGGTTCAGCGGCCAAGGCCACCTCCTCAGCTCACTCTCTATTTTTTGGTTTTTTTTTTTTTTTTTTTTTTGCATAGATATTCCTGTACTCTTAATTCCAAAACAGATGAGATCTACAGAATGTTCACCTGTGTTCCAGACTCCTAAATCCAACTGCCTACTCTCTTATATGCAGGCTGACAAAATGTGGATTCGTAGCCTTCCTTCCAAAACTGGCACCTCCTCCAATGTTGTCATCTCAGTAAATGGCTCCACAAGTCATTTGAACACATAAGCTCAAAACCTCAGTACCTCTCACTCTCTCCAAAATCCGGTCATCCCTGTGTCTGTCTTTCTCTGCCTTCCCTGACACCACACTAATCCAGATCCCCATCAGGTCGTACTTGTCCAAGTCAACCCTTCAGACAGTCTCCTTGCCTCCTGTCTTGTTCTCCCTCAGTCCATTCTCTACACAGCACCCGGATCTGTCTTTTCTTTTTAAGTCAGATTTATTGAGGTTTAATTTACATATAGTAAAAATCATCTTTTTTAGTGAATAATTCAGTGAGTTTTGAAAATTGCATGTCGTTATGTAACCACCACCACACAACATGTGGATTGTTTCTAGTTTTAACTGTAAACCTTCATGTACTGCTTTTAGTGTAAACAAAAGTTTTCATTTATCTTGGGTAAATACCTAAGAATGGGATTGCTGTGTTCCAAGGTTAAGTTCATGATTAACTTTATAAGCAACTGCCAAACTGCTTTCCAAAGTGCATGAACCATTTGCCTTCCCACCAGCAATATATGAGAGTTCCAATTGCTTGACATCCTCACCAGCACCAGTTTTTGCTTTTATTTTACTTTAACCGTTCTTGTAAATGTGTAGTGGTAGCTCAATTTTAATTTGCATTTCTGTGTGACTAATGATATTTAGAATCTTTCATATATGCTTATATATGCAATCTGTATATCTTTGAAATATCTACTCAAGTCTTTTACCTGGTTTTTCTCTTTTTTTTTTTTTGAGTTTTGAGAGTTTTTTATATATTCTAGATACAAAGTCCTTTGTCAGATATGTATTTTGCAAAACATTTCCCCTCATCTGTGGCTTGTCTTCATTCTCTTATTGGTATCTTTGGCAGAGCAAACATTTTTAATTTTGATGAAGTCCAAATTTATTTTTTCTTTTATAAATCATACTTTTGGTGTTGTATCTCAGAACTCTTTGCCTAACCTAAGGTTGCAAAGAGTTTCTCCTATGTTTTCTTCTAAAAGTTTTATAGCTTTATATTTTATACTTAGATCTATGATCTATTTCAAGTTAACTTTTGAGTATGGTGTGAGATATAGCTTGAGACTCATTTTGTTGCCTATAGGGATACAATTGTTCCAACACCATCTGTTGAAAAGATTATCTTTTTTACTTTTTTCAAAAATCAGCTGTCTATATTTATGTCAGTCTATTTCTGAACTCAAGTCTCTATCCTGTTCTGATCTATGTCAGGGGTTAGCATACTTTTTCTGTAAATGACCAGATAGTAAATATTTCAGGTTTTTTAGACAAAGTGAAAGATATCATTTAGATACTTTTTAACAACAGAAAGGATAAATTTCTATAATTTTTTATAAAATCCAAAATATAATTAAGTACAATATTTTGTAACACAGGTCTACTAGTAAAAAGAATGAAATTCTTTCTTGGGTAGAAGAATAACATTTTGCTTAATTAGTGTTCAAAGTTAGTGTTTCAGTAAAATCAGTTATAAAAATTCATCTATTAATGCATATCTATAATGAAATTATATATATTTTATCTTTGAAAAATGTCTTTTCACATAGGTGTACATGTACCAGTGGAACTCCTGCAATTTGAAGAGTGCCAAAAAACACTGCAAAGCAGCAGGAGTGACACATAGTCTCTGTCATAGCCACTCATGTCTCCATTGTAGCACAGAAGCCACCATAGGCAATATGTAAACAAATGAGCGTGACAAGTGTTCCAATAGAGCTTTATTTGTGGTCACTGAAATTTGAATTTCATATAATTTTCACTTGTCAGAAAATATTATTCTGCTTTTGATTTTTTTCAACCATTTAAAAATATAAAAAGCATCATTAGCTTCAGATACAAAAATAGGGACAAGCTAGAGTTGGCCTATATGCTGTAATTTGCTCACCTTTCCCCTCTCTTCTTCCTTTCCCCGTCTATCAGTGTTTTGTAGTTTTTCATATATAGATTTTAGATTTTACATATGTTCTATTAGATTTATATAGCTAAGTATTTCATGTTTTTGGTCAGAGATGTCTTTTTAAAATGCAAATTGGATTATGTTTGTTTCCCTTGTTCAAACCCTTCAGTGGCTTCCCACCGCTCTTAGGATAAACTGCATAACCTTTAAAGGCCTAAAAGGCCCTGCGCGATCTGGCCCCTGCTCTCCTTTTCAGCTTGATTTTATGCTGCTTTCTCTCTCTCTCTCTCTCTCTCTCTCTCTCTCTCTCGCGAGATTCAAGTCTCAGATTAGCAGGAAGTGGTTTTATCAACTAAGGGATATAACTTTTAGAATATCGGAAAGAGTAAATAAATGTTTTTAGACACTCGAAGAATGTATTTTAGCCTTACTCAGTCAATGGGCCCTCTGTGTGAACTTCTTTGGTCATAAAGTCTGTGCTTCTTCCACTAAGGCAGAGTGCGTCGTAAGTATTGTTCATGAGGGACTTCACTTTGTATATATTCGCTAAAGAAAATATTTTCATTCCATAGAAACATATTGAAAATTGGCAAAAAGACTGGATTTCTGATCATATCTCTGTCATTGTATATGAATAAAGGTAAACTTTCCAGCTATTAAAATAGTTCTTACAAGCCTACTGCCAACTTTATTATAATATTCAAAGTAGAAATGTAGGACTGTAGTGGTGTTCTGTGGGAAGGTCTGCAGCTATGTGCCTAAGACATGAGAGAGAGTCACAAGATTCATGGTTTTAAACAAACCTTAAACCAGCACATTTCATCAACTAATGTTTATTCAATTCCTTATGTTAGACATATAGAGATGAATAAGATATAGCCCTTACCTTAAAGGAGCTCAAAAACTAGTGGGGACACAGATGATTAAAACTGAGAGCACTTGGTCATGGAGGTGTGTCTAAAAGACTTTGAAAATACCAAGGAGAAATGAGTAACCCAGGGGGATTGAGAGTATGATGAGACTAGTTGATTTTAAAGACACGAGGCTAGAAGGGAGGCAAGAACCATATCGTGAAAGGATAAGGGGCTTGAATTCCATCCTCATAGGTTCTAACACCTCACTGAGCATACCCAGAGAACTTGTTACAGTTCAGATTCCTGGATTCTTCCACCAGAGGTTGAGTAGGCAGGTCTAAAGTAGTACCCCAGGTCGTTCTTATTTATCTAGCAATCCCTAGGCTGCACACTGACATTTGGGAGCCAATGCATTAGGTAAGATTGAGCTACAGTATAGTTTTTAAACTAGTTAATAAAATGGTCATATTAGCATTTTAGAAAGTTAAATCTGGTAGAGGTATAGAACAGTGGAATCATCTGAGAATCTCATTAAAATACAAAATCTGATCCAGTAGGACTGGGGTTGGACCTAAGATAACTGCATTTCTAACAAGTTCTCAGGTGAGTCTGGTACTGCCTATCTGAGAAACACACTGTGGGTAGCAAGGATATAGAGGACAGATTGGAATGGAAAGAAACTGTAGGCATGGAGATCAGTTTTCAGCTGTCAACAATCATCTAGGTAAGAAATAGTGAGTATCTGAACTACTAGCAGTGTCTGGTAATGGCAAGAATAGGTTCCGGTAAAATGTAATGAGATAAAATTGACAAGACTAACTTAGGGAGTTAGTAAGATCTGGAGTTAGAAGTGCCAAGGATGGTGTGAAGGTTGAAGCGTAGCTATCTAGGTGGATGGTGATGACATTAACTAAAATATAGGATAAAGGAAAAGTAAGAAGGTGGCCTGGGTGTGGAGGAGGGCTGGTTAGAGGAGTTAGAACAGGGGTAACCAGAGGATTCATTTTGAATGTATTCAGTTTGAGGAGTCTATGAAATATCTAAAATTTGAAGGGTAGGTGGAAGAAGAGGAACTTATAGAGGACTAACAAATATTGGAGAGATTGGTGGATAACAAAAAGAACAGCATCAAAGGCATTTCCAGGAGGGGGGAAGGTCACAGTTCGTTGCCACAGAGACATCAAGCCAAAGACTATGTATGGTTTGATAAGAGTGCATAAAATTAAGGTTAAAAGGCTAGCTTTCCAAGATGCTGATTGGCTAAAGGAAGATTTTGAAGTATCCAAATTAGTTTATTTCTCAATCTTTTAATTTAAGGAAAAGTTTAGGAATAGAGCTAGTTTTTTCAAGTCACTCACAATGATAAACCTCAAGGTACCTTTTTCATTTAGATTTTTTTTCTTTTTTTTTTTTTCTCCTACAGATTGATCATACTTGGAAGAGCTCCTAAAACACATAGAGGAGGTAAAAACTAATGGATGAAAATTTTGTCATGCACTGAAAGAAAAGCATTATCTGTGAAGTTCTATTTTTAAAAATGTCTGCTTGTAACACCTTTACTGAACACGTTTGGAAACCTGGTGAATGCAAGAATTGCTTTCAGCCTAAAAGCTTGCATCAGCTCCCCCCAGACCCCGAGAAGGCACCCATCACCCATGGCAATGTGAAAACTAATGCCAATCACAGTAACAACCACCGCATCAGGAACACCGGAAATACCCGGCCTCCTGTGGCTAAAAAACCCACTATAGCTGTGAAACCCACTATGATGGTGGCAGATGGACAAAGTGTATGTGGTGAGCTTAGCATCCAAGAACACTGTGAGAACAAACCTCTCATCATAGGGTGGAACCGAAACAGAACTGCTTTGAGTCAGAAACCACTCAACAATAATAATGAAAATGATGTTGAAGGATTTAGCCACGTTCCTAAGCCATATGGCAATAATGATAGTGCAAAGAAGATATCAAATAACAATAATGGACTAACTGAAGTGTTAAAGGAGATAGCAGGTTTGGATAGCACCCCTCAGATAAGAGGAAATGAAACAAACTCCAGAGAAACATTCTTAGGAAGAATAAATGATTGCTATAAACGATCGCTGGAAAGAAAGCTTCCACCAAGTTGCATGTTGGGCGGCATGAAGGATACTCAGGGCAAGCATGTTATTCTGAGTGGGAGCACAGAAGTGATCAGTAATGAAGGGGGCCGGTTCTGTTACCCAGAGTTTTCCAGTGGCGAAGAGAGCGAGGAAGATGTACTTTTCAGCAACATGGAGGAGGAGCATGAGAGCTGGGACGAGAGCGATGAGGAGCTATTGGCCATGGAGATTCGCATGAGAGGGCAACCTCGCTTTGCCAACTTTAGAGCAAACACTTTGTCTCCTGTTCGATTCTTTGTGGACAAAAAGTGGAATACTGTCCCCCTGCGAAATAAGTCTCTGCAGAGAATCTGTGCTGTAGACTATGATGACAGCTATGATGAAATACTGAATGGTTATGAGGAAAATTCTGTGGTCTCTTACGGACAAGGAAGCATTCAGAGCATGGTGTCATCTGACTCCACATCACCAGACTCTTCTCTAACAGAAGAATCACGTTCTGAGACAGCCAGTAGTTTATCCCAGAAGATTTGTAATGGGGGGATATCTCCTAGCAACCCAGGTGATTCTAAGGACACGAAGGAAATTGAGCCCAATTATGAAAGTCTCTCTGATAATCAGGAGAAGGACTCATCACAAACTTCCAAAAGCTCAATAAAAGTTCCAGAGACACACAAAGCAGTCCTTGCTCTCCGATTAGAAGAGAAAGATGGCAAGATTGCTGTACAAACTGAGAAGCAAGAAAGTAAAACCTCTACAGATATTGCTGGGCAAGCAGTAACCATAAACCTCGTCCCTGTGGAAGAACAAGCAAAGCCCTACCGAGTTGTGAATCTGGAACAGCCGTTGTGCAAGCCATATACCGTTGTGGATGTGTCAGCAGCCATGGCCAGTGAGCGCCTTGAGGGCCCTATTAATAGCCTCAAGACGAAAAGCTCATCTTCTACTCCAAACTCTCCAGTGACATCACCTGCTTTGACACCAGGACAAGTAAGTGCCCATTTCCAAAAATCCAGTGCAATCCGATACCAGGAAGTATGGACTTCCAGCACCAGTCCACGACAAAAGATGCCTAAAGTGGAATTCATTACTGGTAGAACTGGACCAAATGTCCCTCCAAGGAAAAACTGTCACAAATCAGCTCCTACTTCACCTACAGCTACAAACATTTCCTCCAAAACCATCCCCGTTAAGTCACCTAATTTGTCTGAAATAAAATTTAATAGTTACAACAATGCTGGTATGCCACCTTTTCCAATTATCATTCATGATGAGCCAACTTATGCTCGAAGTTCCAAAAATGCTATCAAAGTTCCCATTGTTATCAATCCAAATGCATATGACAATCTAGCCATCTACAAAAGTTTTCTGGGAACAAGTGGAGAACTCTCAGTGAAGGAAAAAACCACAAGTGTAATAAGCCATACTTATGAAGAAATAGAAACTGAAAGCAAAGTGTCTGATAACACCACTAACAAACCCACCGAATGTCCCCAACCTAAAGGGGTTTCAAACAGCACAGAGCGTAAAAGGGGCTCGGTGGCTCAGAAGGTTCAGGAGTTTAACAACTGTCTCAACAGAGGTCAGTCTTCACCACAGAGAAGCTATAGTTCCAGCCACAACTCCCCAGCAAAGACGCAGAGAACCACTGAGGAGCCTATGGCCAAAACAGCGGGCGTTCAGGAGTCCCAGATGGCGGGCAGCGGCGGCGGCGGCAGCAGCAGGGAGAAAGCCAGCACCGTGCTTTCTCAGATTGTGGCTTCCATCCAGCCCCCACAGTCTCCTCCAGAAGCACCTCAGTCTGGCCCTAAAGTCTGCAGTGTGGAAGAGCTCTATGCCATTCCTCCAGATGCCGACGATGCTAAAGGTACACTGAAGAGTACACCAGCCCGGCCCAGATCTCTCTTTACATCTCAGTCTGGTGGTGAAGTTGAAGCACCTCAGACTGTAGAAAGTCTTACCACCAAAGTACAGAAAGATCCATTAACAAAGCCAGTCACCTCCCCTCCCTCCAAATTAGTGACTAACCTCCAAAGTGAGCCACCACCTCCTTTTCCCCCACCACGCTCTACTTCCTCTCCTTACCATGCAAGTAACCTTTTGCAGAGGCATTTCACCAACTGGACCAAGCCCACCAGCCCTGCCAGATCAACAGAAGCCGAATCAGTTTTGCATTCTGAAGGTAGCAGGCGGGCAGCCGATGCAAAGCCTAAGCGCTGGATATCATTTAAAAGCTTCTTCCGCCGTCGGAAAACAGATGAAGAGGATGACAAAGAAAAAGAGCGAGAGAAAGGGCAACTGGTGGGCCTGGATGGCACAGTCATCCACATGCTGCCTCCTCCTCCAGTGCAGCGGCAGCACTGGTTCACAGAGACGAAAGGCGAGTCCAGTGAGAAACCAGCCATTGTCTTCATGTACAGGTGTGACCCCGCCCAAGGCCAGCTCAGTGTGGATCAGAGCAAGGCTGGGGCAGACCAGGCAGCAGGCACAGAGAAGGGTAGGACAGAGGGTGCATTACTGCAGGACTCGGAGGAGAAGAAGAAAAGGAATCATTCTTCTCCATCACAGATTCCTGAAAAAATTCTCAGGTATGTAAAATAGAGTGGCAGCATATGAAATTTTTTAAAATGCATTTTCAGATGGTAAGTTTTTTATATCTTAAAAGATATTGCCTAAGAGCCATTTCTGTTTGTAAGTAGTACTCTCTGGCTATCATCTGTCTTTATAACTGCGTTCCAAGATTAGAATAGTATTAAAGTGATCTTATTGAACTTACTGAACAAGGTTTATAGCCCTGGATCTTTGGCTAAAGTAGCCTACTGCATTCTGATGAATGCAGAGGGGCTTTAACATAGAAAAGCAAATCTATAATCCCTAACACATTGTTTTGAAATGCTGATAGTGATAGTGTGAGGAAGAAACAGGATCAAATGAACAAATGTTCTTTACCTCGTTATAAATGAAATAACACTCTTCCCTCACTATAAATGAAATAAAGTTCTTCAAGCAATTCTTTTTGGCTTTTACCAAAGTGTTATCTCTATATGCACTACTTATTTTAAAGAAATATTTGTTTTTTTAATGGTGTCTCTTCCTGTCCTCCTTCCAAGTGTTTTGGAAAAAAATGAGGAGCAGGGAGCACGCAGTTTACGGTTATTTGACATGTAGGTGAAATAGGAGAAGTTGCTTATTGAGTTGAGACCCAGTGTTATAATCCTCAATTCAGCTAGGGAGATTGTATATCCACATCAGTTCTCTGGACATTAGTTTTCTTTATTACCTTAATAAGGATTTATTGATCACTTACTCTGTGTAAGGCATATGATAAATATTTATCTTAAGTTCTTATAAAATCTTATAAATTGTCTATATTCTTCAGATGGGGAAACTGAAAATTCAGAGAATTGGTGAGAGCCACAAAGCTAGTACTTGTCAGAGATGGAATTAAAACCCTAATCTGTCTCACTATAAGTTTGTATTTCTCCTATAATGTTGCATTGTTAATGAACACAAGATCAAACAAAATTGTTATATTTTTCACTTGTAATCATTGACATAAACGTTTATGCTTAGGAACGCTAAGTTTTTCTTTTTCATTTGTATTATAAATAAAATTAATTAACTACCAATAAAAATAAGGAACTTTTTTTATCAAAGTTTGGGACAAATAGGATGATTTCCTTATACCTCCTGTCCTTTTTATTCTTAAACAAGGATATGACCTGAGTACTCCATTTATCTGATTCTGAGTCCTTCTCCCTCCTGACGTACAGTAAACCTTTTCTACCTGGCCTAGCCACCTCTCCTGAAAACACAGCAAATCTGATAGGGCAGATTCTCTCACCAGTTTTTCTTTAGAAAAATATAATAAAAAATGAAGTGAACACTTAATGCCTTCACTTTTTCTAGAAAAAAATGCTAGGAAGTGTTTTATATATTCTTTACTAAAATGAGCTTTTTACATACCTCTGAATAATTGTCAAAATGCTAGCAAGTCCCTGATTTCCTTAAATCCATGTAATAACAAAGCAACTAGAATAGTGGTAATATATTCATAGAAAGAGTAGGCTTGTCATTGGTAGTTGACTGTTGTGTTCCGTGCTAATGTATTTAATGACAGAATGTTATACTTCAGTAGTAATAAAATGCATGTAGTGCAGGTTACTGTTTTATTTAGAAAAGAAGTGGTTTAAACAGCACATGGCTGGAGTTATCCAGGAGGGAATGGCAGATAGTTTTTGCAGTTCAATAAATGGCTTTACTTCTAATTAAATATGGCTTGGGCAGCATATTTCTCCACACCCTGGAAGGCAGAACCAAGAAATTATTTGGCCTCTTTTCTGTGGAATGACACTCTCTCCTTTGGCTGCATGCCACTGTGTATGCACTTAATGGCAGCCCATACCCTGGGCTTGGCAGATCCCTTACTATTCAGTTTATATTTTCACAGATTTGGTTATACCTGGGGCAGTAATATCTTCTGAAAGTCATCAGTTATTTATATGTAAGATCTGTAAATCCAAATGACGTAGCTGATTTGCTCCATTGGTTCTCAAATCTGACCATTTCGCAATATTCTAGAGGGCTGTTAAAACACAGACTGTTGGGCCCCACCCCAGAGTGTTTGTTTCTATAGGTTTTGGGTGGGTCCTGAGAATTCACACTCCTAACAAGTTCCCAGGTGATGCTGATGCTGCTGGTCCTCAGGCCGCGTGTCAGAAGAGCTGGCCTCACCACTGCTGTGAAGCTCCATGCTGTCTAAGAAAGCAGTGATTGAGGTATCAAGTTTTTCTTTGAGGCACATTGGGATTTTCACATTTCATAGTGTAGAAAAACAGGTATTCAGTAGGTTTTTTAAAAAATGTTTAAAAAGTTTAAAACATGAATACACATATTGAAAAATATACACCATTTGCTTTTTTAATAATTACCTCATTTACTTGGATACACTATTGGTATTTACTTGAAGCAACTTTGAGAGGAAAAACATTACTATCAAATGTCAACATTTATGTTTCAGGCTTGATGGCAGTGTGACCATTAAATTACCATCCCAGCTGGGAACACATGCTGAAAGAAATGAAAATAGTTTCTCTATAAGTAAATGAAGATTTCAAACTTAAACTGTATATAAGGAATGAAGAATGAAAAAATACTGTACTGAAGGCCAGACCTCAGGCTCTGAAAGATGAGGAACATTATGGAAGCTTTCATTATGGGATTAGATAGTTACTAAGTTCATTTATTTGACCATTGAGGAGATATAAATTGAATAACTTTGCCATAGGCCCTGAAACAAATAGGAGGAAAAGTTATGCTGAAATAATGGGCCTGGGTTTGACTTCGGTTTTGGCTTTCTGTCTGGTCCTGTACAGGGCTATAATCATACCTATCACATAGAATTAATTAGGAAATTAAATTAGGAAACATGTTAAAAGCTTAGCACAGGGTCTGGCACATACTGAGTGCTTTAAAATGTTCGTAGCCCCTCTGCCCTCAGTGTGAAATTTTAAAACAATGTGCAGAGTGATCCAGAAGCACAAAAGACAGAGTAATTAGATCAGCTTAACACAAACTTCTCAGGAATGAAATCCAAACCAGATCTTAAAAGACAAAAAGGATTTTGCCTCCTGGCTGGAAAAGACTGGAAAAGACAGTGCAGGCAAGAGGGACAGCATGTGAAAGTCACAGAGATGAGAGTGGCGGCAAACAGAGCAGGACACGCGGCTAGAAAAGGGTCACGATCAGTCCGGTGGCCTAAAAATGCAAGCTCGTAGAAGGGGAGGTTAGAATGGTGGTTTTCAGAGGCTGGGCGGCAGGTGGTTGGGAGATAAGGAGAGAGGAGATGCTGGTCAAAGGGTACAAAGTTTCAGTTAGAAAGGAGAAATAAGTTTTAATGATTCAGCCAGGCACGGTGGCTCATGCCTGTAATCTTAGTACTCCGGGAGGCCGAGGCAGGAGAATCGCTTGAGCTCAGGAGTTTGAGACCAGCCTGAGCAAGAGCAAGACCCCGTCTCTACCAAAAATAGAAAAATTATCCAGGCACGGTGGCACGTGCCTGTAGTCCCAGCTACCAGGGAGGCTGAGGCAGGAGGATCGCTTGAGCCCAGGATTTGAGGTTGCTGTGAGCTAGGCTGACGCCACAGCTCTCTAGCCTGAGTAACAGAGTGAGACTCTGTCTCAAAAAAAAGTTTTAGTGGTCTATTGTACGGTATGGTGACTATAGTTAATAATAACATATTAACATATTTCAAAATTGCTCAAAGAGTAGATTTTAAATGTTCTCAATACAATAAAATAAGTAGGCGAGGTAATGGACATGTTAATTAGCTTTATTTATTCTTTGTACAACACATACATATATCAAAACATCACATTGTACCCCACAAATATACATAATTATTATTTGTCATTTAAAATTTTTTTAAACTTAATTTAAAAAATAGTCCAGTGGTTCTTAAAGTATGGACCATGCAAGGTCAAATGGTGATCATGCAAAGGTCACTGTTTTCATAGCAATACTAAGACATTTGTCGTTTTCACTGTGTTGACATTTGCACTGATGCTGCAAAAACAATAGTGAGTGAAACTACTTGCACCATAGCCCAGATCAAAGCCATGGCACCATATTGTAGTGGGAGTTTTCAAAAAACCCAGTTTTACTTTAGAATGTCCTTGAAATTTTATTAAATCTCAACCCCTGAATGCTTGTGGTTTTTTTTTTTTAATTCTGTGTGATGAAATGAGAAGTACACATAGAGTACTTCTGCTGCATATGAAAGTATGGTGGTTGTCTCAAAGAAAAACACTTGTGAAATTGTTTGAGTTGCAAAGTTTGAGCTGCAAAATTTGAGCTAGCCCTCTCTTTCATAGGCCACTTCAAAAGAACAACTGACAGGCCAATTGTGGTTATTCAAGCTTGAGTGTTTGGCAGATAATTTTTTTTTTTTTTTTTGAGACAGTGTCTCACTTTCTTGTCTAGGCTAGAGTGCCGTGGCGTCTGCCTAGCTCACAGCAACCTCAAATTCCTGGGCTCAAGCGATCCTCCTGCCTCAGCCTCCCGGGTAGCTGGGACTACAGCCATGCGCCACCATGCCCGGCTA
Source organism: Cheirogaleus medius (assembly GCA_008086735.1). Lineage (NCBI taxonomy): Eukaryota > Metazoa > Chordata > Mammalia > Primates > Cheirogaleidae > Cheirogaleus > Cheirogaleus medius. The sequence goes on from VBSM01001118.1 coordinate 1,195,236, forward strand.
ATTTTTTCTATTTTTAGTTGTTTTGGCTAATTTATTTCTATTTATAGTAGAGACAAATCTCGCTCTTGCTCAGGCTGGTCTCGAACTCCTGAGCTCAAATGATCCTCCCACCTCGGCCTCCCAGAGTGCTAGGATTACAGGTGTGAGCCACCGCGCCCAGCCAGATAATTTCTTAAGAATAAATATAGCAAACTTGTTCCTTCAAGGAAAACAACTGACTGTATTTGTTGTCAGTGATAAAACTCAACCTTTTGAGCAAAATAAGAATTTTTTAAAACTCTTGTTTGCCACCATGACCTTGACAGCTTCCTAAATAAACATTTTTCTAATGAGATTGGTGATGGAATTAGCAAGAGTTGTTAAAAATATTATATAATGAAATATGTCAATATATGGAGAATCTGCATAACTCTGTAAACCAGTGATTTCCACATAACCTAATGCATGTACAAAATTTTGCATGAATAAAAGATACATTAAAACTGCAAGATAGACCAATGGACTTTAACGTAACTGAGTACAAAAAGTTTGTTGGTAATGGTTTCAGATTCCACATTGCAACTAACCTTTAAGAAACTACTACTTAGCATGTTCTGGTATGGTGCCAAAGAAGAATATTCACAGTTATCTAAAAAGCTATTAAAATATTCCTCCCTTTTCACCTACAAATCTGAATGAGACAAGATTTTTCATATTCTTTAATCAAGGCAACATATCACAGCAGATTGAATGCAGACACAAATATAAGACTTGAGTCCTCCTCTGTTAAGCTAGATATTAAAGAGATTTGGGAAAATATTATTTAGGTTAATATCTAAAGGGTTTTTTTTAACTTTTAAAAAAATTTTAATTGATACATAACAACATAATTGTACATATTTATGGGATAAATAGTCATGTGATACATATAATGTATAGTGATCAGATCCAGATAATTAGCAGATCCATCATCTCAAACATTTGTCATTTCTTTTGTATTGGGAACATTCAATATCCTCCTTCTAGCTATTTAGAACTATATATACTGTTAACTATAGTCATCCTACAGTGCTTAGAACGCACCAGGATTTATTCCTCCTATCTAGCTGTAATTTTGTATCCTTTAAAAAATCTCTCCCTATTCCCCCTACGCTTCCCAGCCTCTAGTATCCTCTGTTCTACTTTTTACTTCTATGACTGCGGTCCCCAAACCCCAGGCTGTGGACCAGTACCTGTCCGTGGCCTGTTAGGAACCAGGCCACACAGCAGGTGGTCAGTGGAGGGCAAGCCGGTGTAGCTTCATCTGTATTTACAACCGCTCCCCATCACTCCTATCACAGCATAAGCTCCTCCTCCTGTCAGATCGGCCTCATTAGATTCTCACAGGAGCTCGAACCCTACTCTAAACTGCTGCGCATGTGAGGGATCTAGGTTGCGCACTCCCTATGAGAATCTAACGCCTGATGATGTGAGGTGGAGCTGAGGCGGTGATGCTAGCACTGGGGAGCAGCTGCACATACAGATTGTCGTTAGCAGAGGTCTGACTGCACAAGAAACGTACTGTGCTTGAATCATCCTGAAACCATCCCCCGCCCCACTGGTCTGTGGAAAAATTGTCTTCCATGAAACCAGTGCCTGGTGCTGGGGACCACTGTTTTATGAGATCGACTTTTTTTAGCTTCCACATAGGAGTGAGAACATGGCAACATTTAACTTTCTGTTCCCAGCTTACTTCACTTAACATAATGTCCTCCAGTTCCATCCATGTTGCCATGAGAAAGTTTTTTTTAATGAATATATAATGATATGGCAATAGATATAAGCCACACAAACAAAAGCCCATGTGCTTCTCAATTTTTAAGACTGTAAAACAATCCTGAGACCAAAAAGTTTCAGAAGTACTGAAACAGGCTGTGAAGAGCCTTGAATGATATGTGGAAATATCTGGCCTTTATCCTGTAGATTTTGTAGAGGAAACAGTTTTTAAGCAGGAAAGTAACATGAATTTTTTCTAATATCTCTTTTTAGCAGTAGTATTGAAAAGGTATTAGAAGATGGGATACTGGTGGATCACATTTTCGTTCAGGAATGTATACATAGGTATCATTTCTATCTGGCTAGTTTGGATTAAGAGAAATTAATTTGAGGCCAGGTGTGGTGGTTCACACCTGAAATCCTAGCACTCTGGGGGGCTGAGGCGTGATGATCACTTGAGCTCAGGAGTTTGAGACCAGCCTGAGCAAGAGTGAGACCCCATC
>VBSM01001118.1:1198424-1228148 GCA_008086735.1 Cheirogaleus medius
CGATCCTCCTGCCTCAGCCTCCCAGAGTGCTAGGATTACAGGCGTGAACCACCGGGCCCAGCTGAAAATTTTAAACACATACAAAAGCAGATAGATTAGTACAATAAATCACCATTTACCACAGAAACCACACTTTAACAATTATCAATTTATGACCAATCTTGTTTTATCTATATCCTTATCCACTTCCCCCATTATTTTGAAGCAAACTCCAGATACCATTTTATTTGTAAATATTTGAGCATCTCTAAAAGATAAGCTTTCCCCATCCTTCCCCCATCATAACCATATATACTGAAAAGGGTTCTTTAAACCCTAATGGCTAACCCCTGGCTAAACAGCATCTGGTATCAAAATTTTAAATACTATAAATATTCTGATGACTCCCATATCTTTATCCCTGACCTCTCACTCATGATTCACATGAACTTTCCATTCAGTATCTCCACTTCCAATAAACATCTCAAATGAAACATGGCCAAAACAGAACTCTCAATTTTTCTCTACAAATCCATTCGATCCCAAGTCTTCCCTTCTTGGTAAATAGCTCACCATGCATGCCGTTACTCAAGCCAGAAAACTGGGAGTCATCCTTGATTTTCTCTTTCCCTCGCCCAGTACATCCAAAATGTCAAGCCCTGTTTATTCAACCTCCAAAATATATCCCAAATATATTTACTTCTCTCCATCTCTGCTTCTACCTACCTGGTCCAAACTACCATCATCTCTCATCTATTTACTAAAGTAGTTTCCTAATTGATCTCTCTGCCTAATCTCTTGCCGCTTGTAATGTAGTCTTTAGAACAGCCATGCACTCTTTTTAAAATGCAAATCCCATGGTTTGACCACAGTGAAGGAAGTCCCTACACAATATGACCTCTGCCTACCTGTTTAACCTATCTCCTACTACTCACCCCTTGCTCCCCAACTACTCAAACAAGCCAAACATAGCCCTGCTTTAGGCCCTTTTTATCAGCTACTCTCTGTTTGGAAGGCTTCCTTCAGATCTTGGCATGGCTGGTTCCTTGTCATTCAGCTCTCAGTTTAAATGTCACCTCCTCAGAAAATTCTTTTTTTTTTTTTTGAGACAGAGTCTCACTATGTTGTCCGGGCTAGAGTGCCATGGCATCAGCCTAGCTCACAGCAACCTCAAACTCCGGGGCTCAAGCGATCCTTCTGCCTCAGCCTCCCAAGCAGCTGGGACAACAGGCATGTGCCACCATGCCCGGCTAATTTTTTTTTCTATATATTTTAGTTGGCCAATTAATTTCTTTCTATTTTTAGTAGAGATGGGGTCTCGCTCTTACTCAGGCTGGTTTCGAACTCCTGAGCTCAAACGATCCTCCCGCCTCGGCCTCCCAGAGTGCTAGGATTACAGGCGTGAGCCACCGCGCCCGGCCGAAAATTCTTCATCGACCTCCCAGTCTAAAGAAACTCCCTGTCACTCTCCATCCCATCATTGTTTATTGTATATTTATTCATGTTTATAACTTTCACTATTCTCCATTTTACTCCTGCCTTCTGGGTTCAATTTCCTTCTTCCTAATATATACCCTTTTAGTAGTCTTTTCAGTAAACTGTGGTGGTAAACTCTTGGTATTGACTAAAATTATATTTATTCACGTTTCATTTTCAAACATAAGTTCTATGCCCAAATTATGTCCCTGAATGTAAGAATACTGCCAAATACAAATTGCCCAGTTTAGGCACTTAGTCCCACCCTTGTGTAAATAATTTTTTTATAATTGGTAAGCAAGATCTATTGCCACTCACATACATGTCCTTAAAATTTTAGTGCAGCCAGGTGTGGCAGCATGTGCCTGTAGTCCCAGCTACTCGGGAGGCTGAGGCAGGAGGATCGCTTGAGCCCAGGAGTTTGACTGAGTCCAGCCTAGGCAACATAGCAGACTCCATCTGTAAAAAAATAAATTAAAAAAATTTTAGTTCAAAATTTTTTTTCTCATGAGAAAAATCTAATCTAGTAATTAAGTAAATACCTATAACACTCCAGCCAAAGTTAAGGATGTCATTTGCTGCCTGAATGGCCTCTATGATCTTTAGCTAACTTTTCAAATGCCACCAACTCTGAACATCATGCTCTCAATTAAAGAAGACCCCCAACATGTACTCTGGAATACCATGTAAGTCCAGTTTCTTCAGGACTCCCAGAACCATCTCGGGAATCCAGCTGGGTCTAGCACAGCTGGGATTCTGTCCAAACCCCAGTAAACTTCTGGTTTCAACAGGCAGATTAGATTTGGCATGCCTTTACTCCCTTAGGAATGCTGTTCATCTGTATCAACCTTTACCCTTCCAAGTCCTTTTTGATCTTCTCAGAGACTGTATATTTAAACTATACTCCTCAGCAATCCAGGAGTCAATCCTGGGAGCCCTCTAATCCACTCCAGGGTTCAAGAGTATAGATCAAGAGTTGGCAAACCATAGTCTATGGTTCATATCCAACCTGTTACCTGTTTTTGTAAATGAAGTATTACTGGAAAATAGCCACTCTCATCTTTTTCATGTTGTCTGTGGCTGCTTTTGCACTACAACGATAGGGTTGAGTAGTAGAGACCATATAGGGTCCGCAAAGCCTAAATAAAATATTTACTGTCTGGCCTTTTACAGAAAAAGTTTGCCGATCCCTGGACTAAGCTATAATATCAGATTTGTCTGTGGTTGGCAAGTGTGCTAGTGGCCGGTTAGCCATTCCAGCCAAACACCAAAAAGATTTAGTACTCACTAAAGTAATCAGAGTCTGCATCTCTTAATATACATGTGTGTTTGCACATATAGTATGGAAAATTAAAATCTCAACACTTCTTAGACTGTGGTAAAATGTCATGTCCTTCTCTATGGAAAATTCAGTTGGAAGCTTGAATTGTTTTAATATTTATGTTCCAATTATATCTTAATTTATGTTTTCTCTACTTTTTACTAAGAGAATCCTATCAAAGTCATCTTTTCATGCTTAGGACCAGACTGGCCTCTGAAGATCAAGTTCCTACTTCTCGTAAAGAAAAAAAATAATTGGAGATAGAGGCTGAAAATAGCTGCTTGCTCTCCTGATACATATTCTTTTGCTCTAAAAAAACTTCTGGACTATCAGCATTTATAAAGATCACATCTGCATTTGCTGACATATTGTTCCTAAAGTTTAGATGAGTTCATGAAGTTGTTACCATTGAATTTTTAAATAATCGTGTTTTAGAGAAAATTGATAAATATCTTCATCCTAATCACAGAATAATGCAGAATGATCGTGTTTATATGCACCATGATGGGGGTGGTCTTCAGATGGCTTTATGTTTCTTTTCCTATGGGGAGATGATAGAAATCCAGAGAAGTAAACTGACTTGCTTAGAGTCTCATAATGAAAATGCTCTAACGTGAAGATTCAAACTGACAATTCCCCACTTGGGTTAGTTTTGTTTTCTTGTTCTTCTAATGAATCTGAAGTTAAATACCAATACTTAAGATGTAATTCTTACAATACTTTCATTCCCAATAGTCTGACGTTGTATTCTTCCTATTTTATAAGAAATCAACACACTGAGGTTCATGGACATTCCGAGGGCCACTCTACAAGTAGATGGCAGAGCCAGACTCTGACTTCAGAGACCGTTAGTCCCCCTGAATTATTTCTGTTGTGCTATTGGTGGTGATTATTGAGTCTTTTGGTGTCTGCCATGCCTTTTAAAGTCAGACAGAGCATAGGAAGGCATGCATGTAACCAGTAAGGGCTACAGTGATGTGTACTGATTCATTGACCTGTCAGTAGTGCTGAGTCTTAAAGTACTCAGCACTGGCATATTCACTCTCTTAAAAGCACTTTATGTGAATGTCCTAATTAATACATATTCCTATAAATGTCACTACACCCATTTTACAGATGAATAATGGAGAACAGGGACAGGGTAGCATTGGTGGCAGAGTTGAAATTAAATTTGAGTTTCTAATTTCTAGGCCTGTCTTCAGACCTCTAGGCCACAGTTTCAGTCAGCGATTATTTAACATAACGCAATAGAGTATTGATTAAAGTTATCAGGTGATATTTAAAGGTTTAATTCCAGGACAGGCAGTTTATCCTCATATAGTACCTCTATAATGATGATTTGTTAATATCAAAGAGAAAGGCTTGTCTAAAAGCCACGAAGTGACGACAGCTGTGGCACACTGATCGATCCCCTGTCTCCACCGCTCATTTCCAGGGCATGGAGTAGCCCAGCAATCCGCCAGCGGGCCTTTCTGTGCTGCTGGCACATGGCTGAAGCTCCACTCTGCATCCGGGAAGATGTCCTGTTCCTCTCACTTCCTAGTGGGGAGAGAGTTCCCTAGCCCCACTTGCTTTCTACACTGGACGCTGTCCCAATCCCATACTCCATGGTGGTATAGGCAGAAATTCTGTGAGCATAGGCAGATCCAGACTTGGTGACATTTTCTAGTGCCTTGCTACCCACATGCCACCTGCTTTTATTTAATACCTACTTACTGAGTGTTTGCTGTAATCCTCAGTCCCCTGCCATGGGTGTCCTGAGAATGAAGTGTCCCTATGGATAGTAAGACATCATGGGTAATACAGGTTTTGAATAGTCTTTGGAGACTGGCTGAGTTTGGAGTGAATGGGCTTATCTGGAGCTGAAGGATTTTGTCTCAGAAAATTTGGAATAAGGATGGAAACATACATTGTAGCCTCATTGTGAAGGGCCTTATAGACCTGTAGGTAGAATCTGGATGGCCTCCAGAATTTCTACAGATGACGTGGGACAGAGGAAGGACAGAACAGAAGTGGCGTTTCCAGAAGCGTCCCCTGGGAGGGTGGGTGAAAGTGCAGGCACCGTGGCCCCTCTCCTTATAGCAGCTTCCTCCGTCGCTGGGCCTGCTTTTGTGCTCACCTGTGTCCTCTTGATAATAGCTGAGACGAGACGTGGCTGCATGTGGGAAGACTTGCCTTATGCTGCCGTCACAGATGCCGCTTCATACTTTCAGAGTGGTCTTCGACCAGACAGAGTTTCTAACAAAAATCATAAATGTCATACTAGGCCAAATCCTCACTTTCTACCATTTTGGGGATATGTAGAATTGTATTCTAAGAGTAAACCTCAAAGGTTAGGAATAGTCCCAAGTGTTACCCTCCCCCTTCTACCTTTTTAATAGTCCATTATGAATTTCTCCTCTGTGGCTATTTAAATTATTTTATTTTCTCTTTTCTGCTATGTCACTTATGAGGAATCATGCCCCTTTACTTAAAATTTTCCTACTCACTTTTTGCACCTTGCTGCTATACTTATTGCCCTGTTCTTTCTGGGAGAGAAAGGCAGTGAAAAATGTTTCTCAAAGTGTGATCCTGAGACCAACTGCATCAGAGTTATCTAGAGTGTGTAAATGCAGATTCCTGGGCCATACCCCAAAGCTGTTAAATCAATCCCTAGAGGTGGGAGCTGAGAATCTGCATCTTTAACAAGTTTCCCAGGAAATGCTTGGGTATATTAAAGTTTGATAGCCATCAGCATAATATTTTACAATGTAGACTTTGAAATTGCCCAGACCTGGGTTAGAATCCTGCCTTTGCCACTTAATAGCTATATCGTCTTGGACAAATTACTTGCGTTCTGCTTACCAGTTTTTTCATCTGTAAACTGAGAGGCAGAATAATGTAGCTGTGGAGAGGACAGACTCAGAACTGAACTGCAGGGTCTGAATCTCAGCTCCACCCATTACTAGCTGTGTTATCTGAGGCAAGTAACCTTTCTGAGCTATAATTTCTTCATTTCTAAAACACAGATAATAACCTGCCTAGTAGGTTGTTGTGAGACTTATATGAGTTTATATAAATAAGAGGTTTACAAAGGGGGAAGAGATTTCCCCCCAGGGCACATTTGACAGTGTCTGGAGACATTTTTGGTTGTTACAACCAGGGAGGAGGGGGGTGTTCCAATACCTAGTGGGTAGAGGGAAGAAATGCTGGTATTATCCTACTATGTGGACAGCCCTCCAAACAAAGAATTGTCTGGCCCAAAATGTCAGTAGTGCCTCTTTTGAGAAACATAGCTTATAACTGGCACATATAAGCACTATATAAGTTTTGGCTACTATTATTATTTGCTACTATTAACACTCCAAACCTTACTTGGAGTGTTATTGTTAGAAAATGAATATTTAAGTACAGTGCTTAGCACTTAGTAAATGTAGAGGTAGTGGTGGTGTTGATTATTATTAGGAAGCCAAATATCTATAAACACAGTCATTCTATACTAGTCAGCTCCTATTTAAAGAAATTTTTTTGTGTGATGTAAATAATGACTTTTTTGGTTTATTCATTTAGAACTTCAAAAGTAGAACACATCTGTAATCATTAGTACCCCAAATTTCAATAATAGCTATATACTTTTCAAAGTACTTTTACTTCTGCATCTTCATAATCAAGCATTTATTGTTGAGTGTCTATAATATGCCAGGCTTGCCTGATAGTACTAGTGTGGTGGAAAGAACCTGGACACTAGAGTTAGACAGTATTGGTTCTGAGCCCAACTCTACCCATGCAATTTTAGGCAATTAACTTAATTTCTTTCCATCTCAGTTTCCTCATTTATAGAATGAGAATAATTGCATCTGCCTCCTGAAGTGTTTTTGTGAATTAATTGGAAAAGTGCACAGCTTGTGCAGTGTTGAGTAGGAGTGTGTTCTGAGTACTTTTAGGTCCCGTTCCCACCCTATGTCCATTTCAGTGAGCCTGCACTGTTTTTGGAGAGCTAAGTGTACATAATCATTTCTCAGCGTCTCCCTACTCTGCTTCACAGGGCAGAGGGAGATAAGAGGAAGGTGGAAAAAGGTGTACTGACTTGCTTCTCCAGTGCTTCTGCGCATGCAGAAAAAGTGCAGGACCCCAGAGAGACTGTTTTATATTTTGGGGGGATAGTCCCCTAGAAGAGGGCTATTGGTATTTTCTTCTAATATCTTACCTTTTCAGGACATGTACATCAATATCTCACCCCATTCTTTAGAAGTGAACCAAGACCCAAATGGTGATGCTGAGGAGCTGCTTCTGTATCTCTGTTTTTAAGAATGGCAACCATATTTTATTGCTCTTTCCAAAATTAATTTATCTTTTCTATTAATTTGCACAGATACTATTCTGACTTTGTATTTCATAGGATTTTCAAACTGTAATTTTCTTAATATTATGAAGGTGACAGTGATTTACAGAGGTCTATGTTTTTAATCTGCTTTGCTGTCTTCAAATCTGGTGCCTTGATGACACTTTTAATTTGCCATTCATGTCTGTTTAAAAAGAGAAACTGTGCAATGTCAGAAAATTAGATTCTATTCAAGACTTCGCACATGGCTGCCAGTCTTCTCCATCCCAAGACCTAGCCACTTCATTCACACCGGTAAGAGCTACCTTTATTTGACCGGACTATGTCAGACATATTAGTAGGAACTCATCAGATCTCAGTTAAAGGTTAATCTCAGTTATCAGGATAAGAAGTTTGACGTTTTCAGTTAAAGACTACAGAAGGCTTAGTGGAAAATTGGAGACACTAGATAGTGATCAGTGGACTCAACACTTTTCTACCTGAGAATGTCAATGATTGGAAAGTGTAGCAAAATCAAGTTGATGACCTGGAAACTAAGATAGGATTAAGAAATGTCACATTGGTAGGAGGTCCTAGAGGTAGAGAGACAAAAAGAAATGGAGTTTTTCAATTTTTCTCCTTTCCAATGTCTTACAAAGGTGTGAGATTTGATAATTTTGAACTCTCCTTATGTGTTGATGTAGACTGCATTTCTGTAAAGGTCCATCATCCCAAGCAATCCCAGAAATATGCAGGTCTGGAAAACAGTGCCAAAACCATGAAATTTTGTTTCTAATATGCCTTAGTCTGATTTTTAGGGGTAAAAGGAGATTTTAAAAATCACACGTTTGTTTATTGGCTGTCTTGGGCAACTAGAGACAGATGTGCCTGCCGAAGAGAGCTGGCAAATTAGAATGCCATTTGCCCTGAGAGGCAGATGGTCTCCACAGAAGTCTGATTTCATGTGCTGTCCCTCTGAAGCTGAATGAAGGTGGTTGAATTTGAAGATAGAGTCGAACTGAAATTGTGGAAATACTTGGGTACATAAAGGCCTTTTATCTGTTTTAATGTGGAATTTGATTTGCCTTTTTAAAAAGTACATTCAGACATTTAACAGAATTTTTATAAAAATCTGTCATGAACAAATTTTCCAGGAAAAAAATAAAAAAGATTATTTCATTTGATGGTGTAATGATTAATCCTACCACCTGGGCAAGCCAAGTGAGCTTCCCATAGGAGATTGCTTCTGCAACTTTGAATTATGTATGAATATTGCAAACCAATGAGATATAACCTTCCAAGGGATTCATTTATATAACAGACAAATCTTTAACAATGTTACTATTTCCTCTGAACACTTTTCATTCATTCTGCATGTTCAGAAAATGAGTTGTCTTTGTGGAGGTTATGGCATGGTTTCTTAAATGTCAGGTAAGACCATAAATCTGACCAGATTAAAAACTGGTCATTAATGAAAAGTTAGTTGACAAGTTTAAAGCACAAACATGTGTTGTTCTTCCATTATGAAAGCAGAGGGAATGCTGAGGTTAAGGACAAAGAGTAGGCTAACTTAGGGTTTGACCCATCCTGAAGATCAGGGACCTAGATAGATATCAACACCTTAGTTATTATAGACTTTCCACATCATATTACAAGTCTAGGGATTGTTTCAACATGAATTTAAATAGCAGCAGAAATATAACTATAACTTCATTATATTATATATTTAAATATAACTATAACTTCGTCTTTGGTGTGGGCTATCTATCACTTCTTAGTTCTATTTTATAGTAATGAATATCAAATTCATTGAATAACCTGAAAAAAAAAATGTCTAAAAACCATGATCATTATTTGTGATTTCAAGAGGTGCTGACATATAGTATATAAGAAATTCTCACATATTTGTTTTAATTTTCATTTTAAATAATTTCTTACCATCTGTCTCATGGATGAAATGGAGGAAATTTAAATCTTCATTTTCTCCATTAACTTCTTCCTGATGCTATCATCAAGTTTGTTCAGAAGATCAAAGTAATATAGGGAAACAGAACCCAGGTTCTGATTCCCATTTTAGTGTTTTCTCTATTGCATTAAACATTTCCCAGTGAAATGGTGGTGAAACTCTTTGTTAGGAGATAAAGCCTATATTTGTAAAATGTCATTTTAGTGTTTGGGAGGCTTTTCTGATTTTATGTCCAAATGTGAAATAAGTCAATGGTCAAAAATTAAATTCCCTTATTAAATTAATATGCCTAATGGAAAATGAATCATAAGCTTTTCCTTTCTTCTTTCTTCCTGAATGATTTGCCTGTGTTGTTTATACATAGTGACCGAGTCAGCCTTCTAGGTGCTTTTCCAATTCTTTATTCTTTAGTCCTAGTATGTTACCATATCTAAGCGTGAACTCTCAGAACCTCTCTCTTTTCCCCTCTTTCTCTTTTATCATTTTAGTCATACAAAGAGCTGTTCCCTCAAGCATTAAAATATGACATATCATTAATGCATTTTTAAAATTCTTACTCCTTTTAGAGACTGCTGCCACTGTAAATGCAGATTAAATATTTTAGCATCCATTTGCAAACACATGTGATTTTACTTTTATCAACTCTATTTGCACAGTTCTTTATAATTGACAATTATTTTAATTGGCTATTTAATGTACCAGTGTACTTATTTAAAATGTACTTATACAAACGGAATATAGGCTGTGCTGCCTTGGTCCTCAAGGAGTTAATAAAACTAGCTTTCACTTTGCTTAGCTCTCCGAAGGTAATCTGGCACATTTCCCAGACCAAACCCCTAAGGTAAAGGTCAGGATGCAGTGGGTGATATTAAGGTGCATAATTCAAAGCTCTTCTCATGGTTTGCCCAACTTGCAGCTCTCCAGAACTCATCTGTGGTTTATCAGAGTTTCAGAACATAATTAACAGACTCAAGAAGGCCCTGTGAAAATTTCCTTTAATGGGGAATTGTGTTAGTGAGTACAGTGGGTGAGTCTTTAATATTTCTTGCTTTTTAGCATCCATGTTTGTTTTGCAAAGCCCTTCAGCATACAGAGCTGTGTTACATGTATGTGGGTGGAACAGGCCCATAGAATTCCCCACAGGTTAATAACAGCAGCTTTTTCTGTGGTTTCCACAGTAGCTGAGTTTCGTTGTAAATAGTCCATTGCCTGGGAGGAAAACAGACCAGTGAGGGTGAAATCATGACTTTTGAACCCTTTACCACCCTTTTCGACAAATAAGAAGGAGAGCTTTATTTTAGTAATAACCAGGAGATCGGGGAAAGAAAGGAAAAGGCAAGAGTAATGGGATGAGGAGCCCAGAAACAGCTTTTTAGAACATCTCTGAAGCTGACTTTAGAATAAGAAACGTCTGGAGATTTAACATTTTTTTCTCTCAAGGGGGAAATGATATTTAAAATCACTTTATATTTATTGCTTTGAAATTAGAAATGGTTTATATTAACTTTTTCCCAGAAAAGAACATTTTCCTTCTCCTAAATCTTGTTGATAGCTACTCAGTGATAATACAATCTGTAATGGACATTAAGTGGTACCTGACAGTGTCTTGGAAGTGTCACTTTGCTTTGTCTTTGCTAATGCATGGAGGTAGAGCCCTCTTGCTACCTTGGTTTTATGATGCTGCTTGTTCTGAGAAACCAGCTTTGTATGGAGTCCCTCTTTTAAGTTGATGACCAAGGGCAGCCCATCAAGAAGAGCAGCATGCTTTACTGTAGGAGGCCTCCTTTACATAGACTACCCTCTTGACTGCTAATAGAGTGATTCCGTCCCACCTCACCACTGTCCCCAAGAGCCGGATCCCCTAACAGAATTGCAGCTCATTGCTCACTCCCAGTCTTGAGAGATCTCTGGCTCTGACAGCTTTCAAAGAATATTTTTGAAGTTGTATATCCAGCAGACATCAAGGCTTATTTTTCTGGCCAGGCACAGGCACAATTTCCATAATGAAAGATTGATAAGAAGGTACTCCTTCTTCTTTAGATCTGCTCTCTTAAGTCCACAGGTACTATATGTTCTGATGACACACGATCAAACAAAGTACCTCTTTTAAAGAAACTTGTAAATGTCACCATGACTCCCTGCCAATTTGAAATTCATAAGTAACAAGTAATAGTATATGTTTCCTTTCCTTCTTTCTTTTTTTCATAGCGAAACCAGGAAGAAGAACTGAAGAGTTGTGTGATAGTCTAGGAACACTTTTCCGTAGACCTAGAAATCTTTAAAGATGCCGATTTTCAATTTATTTCATTAACCAGCCCACTGAGATTTTCTAACTAGGCCAGTTTTCTCCATCAGCACTTAATAAGTGGTCCATCTCTTTGTGCTTTATAGCAACAGAATGGCACAGTTCAGGTAGGTTGGGGAGTATAGAAGATGGGCAGAGGTAGCTATAAGCAAATAAGCAGGCGACAGTAAAACAAGATTGATCATACACTGGTATGTGGCCAGCAGGATGCTTCAGACTCATTTTAATACAGGAGATTAACTAGAAAGTAGAACTTTCTTTTCCATTTGCCTTCTCTGCTGCATGCACACAGGCAAAGGTTGATGCTTCTGTTCTCCTGGCAACAGGACCTTCCAGGCCTCAGTTTACCTATTAAAATAGTTGTTTAATTTCCTTGTTTAGATAGTCTAATCTCAACTTCATTTCTGATCCTTTATTAAATACTTAAGTGGATATTTTAGTGTATACTGAACACTACAGACTAAGTAAATACTATATAATAAAGTATTTGGTATTTACTATAGTATTACAGTACTATAATATAATATAGTAAATATGCTAAATACTTTACTAAATACTTGAGTGTATTTGTCTTTAATCAGGTAAGCATTCAGCTCCCTCTGCCACCGCCATCACTACCTAAAAAAATTGTTCCACTTCTTGCTTGTTATTCTCACGCTTCCTATCAGCCTACCACACCTCCTTTACCAAATTGGATTCCCAATATGTATGAGTCAAGGTAAATAAAAGTATGAACCTTGAGGAAGTACTGCCTTGTGTTTAGACAAGTATGTGGGGGCTTATGACCCATTGCTGTGCCTATAGGACCAGTTATTTACATTTATGGGAAGTATATGCCTTCCATAAATCTAAATTTTAGCAGAACCTTTGAATGCCAATGTGACAAGTGGTCTGATTTGTTTCAGTCACATGACCCATGAAGTGACAGAGGATTTTTCTCCTCGGGATCCAAAAAGTGTTGTGAAGCAAGATGGCGGGGGCTGCCCTTCGGTCACACCAGCATTGCCCCTACCTGAGCTGGAAAGGGAAGAGGAAAAAGACGACATTTCAGATCCTCTGGACCTAAACCCCTGTAGTGCAACATACAGCAATTTAGGTAAGTGCAAATGTCAAATAAATAGTATATAAACTTGCCTTTTTATGTACTAGCCAAATGTTCTATTTTCCTGGAGAGATGGTTTTTATTGCTCCATGAAGCCAAAGTTTAGCCATTGGAGTTATACATATTTTTTTTTAAAGACTGGGTCTTGCTCTGTTGCTGGGGCTACAGTACAGTGGCCTCATCATAGCTCACTACAACCTCAGACTCCTGTGCTCATGTGAGCCTCCTGCCTCAGCCTCCCAAGTAGTTGGGACTATGGGCATGCACCACCACACCCAGCTAATTTTTAAATTCTTTTGTGGAGAATGTTGCTCAGGCTGGTCTCAGACTCCTAGGCTCAAGCGATCCTCCCCCCTTGGCTTTCCAAAGTGCTAGGATTACAGGCATGAGCCACTGTGCTCAGCCTGGAGTTATAAATTTTAACTCACCTAAGAAAAAAGTTCTGCTATTTACTAGGCATGTATTAAACACCTGCTACCATGAGCCCTTGCCATGTGCTAAGGGTGCTGACATTGTCCCTTGAAGGATTTACCTGGAGGCAAAAAGATGAACTGGTTAATGATTTCAGTGTAATATGATAAATGTAGTGATAGAAAAATGCAGGGAATATTTTTGATATTACACAGGGGAGGGTGTCCAAAGATGCATTCCTGGAGATAATTCCTGAACTGAATTATCTGCTTGACAGAGAGAAGAAAGACTATTCAAATCAGAGGCAACAATATGAGCAAAACCATGGAGGTGCGAAACAGCGTGGTGCATGTGGGCACTATAAGCCTTCAGTGTTGCCAAACTGTGAAGTGGAGAGTTAGCCAGTATCATGTATTTCAGGCTAATACCTTAGACTTTTGGCTATTTGTGACAGTGAACCATCAAACGGTTTTAAGCAGAGGAATAACATGATTAGATTTGTGTTTTAGAACATCCACTCTGCAGGCTGCCATGTGAGGATGGATTATTTGGTGGCAGGAAATCTGGTAGATGGAATACTATTGCAGGACCACATAAAGGGATGAGAAGGGGAGGCCTTAACTAAGATAGTGGAAGGCGGGACAGTGGACAGATTCAGTAAATATTTAAGAAGTAAAATACACAATGTTGAATGATGTGAAGAATCTATGATGTATCCCAGATTTCTGACTTGGATGAAGCAGACTTGAGAAAGTGAGATCCCTATCTGCGAAGGTGTCTAGTTAGAGGGTGGCCGGCCGTGTCTCAGGGATGCTGTGAAGGAGAGTGCGGCGCCGCAGTGAGAGCCGAGCCAAACTACCTGCCAGTGCAGAGACCCTTCAGTTCTGTTGTCATCTTCACTCTTCTTCCTTGAATGCTCAGGAACTTTTGATCTGTCTTGCTCCCTTGAGTGTCGCAGTTTCCTTCCTTCTGAAAAGCAAAGCCTGGGGCAGGTTAAGGATTTCTCAGTGTTCTTCCCCCATGAAGTCAGGAAGGAGGTGAGTTGCATGGACTACTACCTGCAGAGCACGATCAGGATTCTTCTGAACTACTGACCAGTGCTTAGGCCCTGTTTGGAAACCAGTGGCGTATGTCACTGAAGCATTCTTCTGCCTCGTATCTCAGCGCCTTTCTTCTTTGTCTTTTTCCTCCATCAGGTTATTGTAAGGAAAAATCATGCTAAGATTAGCTAGTGTACTTGAGAATAAAAGGCGTCCTTAAGAAGGCCAAAAGGTTGAGTTAACACTGTAGGAGAAATACTTTAGTATCTCCTTTCAGAAAACTCAATCATTAACAATCCACATGCAATTGAAAATATATTCTGTAAAGAAAAAGACTTCTGTTTAAAGTTCCAGAAGCTTGGTCGGGCGCAGTGGCTCACGCCTGTAATCCTAGCACTCTGGGAGGCCGAGGCGGGAGGATCGCTCCAGGTCAGGAGTCGAGACCAGCCTGAGCAAGAGCGAGACCCCGTCTCTACTAAAAATAGAAAGAAATTAATTGGCCAACTAAAGATATATAGAAAAAATTAGCCGGGCACGGTGGCGCTCACCTGTAGTCCCAGCTACTCGGGAGGCTGAGGCAGGAGGATCGCTTGAGCCCAGGAGTTGGAGGTTGCTGTGAGCGAGGCTGACGCCACGGCACTCTAGCCCGAGCAACAGAGTGAGACTCTGTCTCAAAAAAAAAAAGAGGGTTTGCTGCCTTTCACTTTTTTTTATTTTTTATTTTTTATTTTTAGGTGTCTTTAGAATCTCCCGTTAGACCTCTACCCTAAAGACAGTCTCATCATTCCACTCTGGTACAGCAAGAGTTGTGATTGCACCATTCCCACAAAAAGCTACTGAATTATATGGCCCATACATTTTTCTCTTTGTGTTACAGGGTCACTCTCTAGGGTTAATCTGTATGTCATTTTTCTTGTCCTTAACATAAATAAAGCAAACTTTATTTTGTTCATAACCGATTTAATTATTAGATTTTAGAGCTTCACTATCCAATACTACAGCCACTAGCCATATCTAGCTATTCAAATATAAATTCATTAAAATAAAAATAAAAATCCAGTTCCTCAGTCTCACTGAGGCACTCAATAGCCAGCCACGCGTGTCTGGTAGCTTCTGTAACAGACAGTGCAGATATAGAGCGTTTTCGTTGTCACACAAAATTCTATTGCGCAGTGCTGCTCTAAAGAATTGGTTGTTTGGGGGATTTATATTGTCTTATATGTTGCACAAAAGTCATATTGGTCTGTATGCAACTTGACTCCTTAAGAAGGTTGCCCGTAGAATAGTGGTGATTTTACTCTGGGTGATGGTTATGTGAGATCTCTGATCTGTAACATCTTAATCCATTCCAAACTGAATTTTACAGGGTGGCTGTCCCCAAAATGATTTCCAGAGAGTGATAGAATGTTTTTTTCAACAGTTTCCCCATGTGTCTTATGTCTATCTCAAAATGTCTGGAAGAAAGATCACTGGTGTTTTTATGTGGCGTGTCTGACGCCCTTATCAGCCTGGCAGCACCAGGAGCGTGTGATGAGTTCTGCTCTGTTGGGAATCAGCTGGCTCTTTAGCTCTCCTTCATTCACTTTGCAACCAGGGACTCTGCATGTTGCTTTTTAGAAAGGTATATCAAGTCTCCCTTTACTCAACAGATTTTTGGCTTGCTCCTCTCTCTGTCTCCCAACAGCCTCGCACATTATCTAAAACACACAGTAGGTGCTAAGAATGTGTTTGAATCAGTGAGCTAAAAATGACTTTTGGACTGTTTCTCAGAAGATCAGCAAGTTATTGAAATCTGGCTCTGCTCAGAAAAGTTCATGTAGGAAAATTTTAAGTCACAGTTTATGTGCTCCATTAACCAGCTGGATTTTTCTTTTTCTAATATGGGACTTAATCCACAGGTTTCTTAATTAAGGAATTATATAAACCATGCCTGTGTTTCCTTTCTGTATATCCCCACAAGAAGCTGTCTACATTTTTTTAATTTACTTTGAGCATCTCCTTAAGGCTGCAACCTCAAACAGTAAAAGCAAACACTTAGAAGTCTCCTGTCTCCAGAACTTCCTTTGGTAGTATGTTGATTGTCAGTGTTAAATTTTAAGGGGTGAAGATACTTTAAAAAATGTCATTACATTGCTGGTCTTGATGTTGTAGTTATGGAATAATGTCATTATAAATGCCAGCTTTTTAAAAAAATCATTCTGAAGAGTACATTATCACTCATTCATTTACTCACTAAATAATTATTGACAGACAGCATTCCACACACTGGAAGTTAATGATTTGAACCAAAGATTAAATAATTGCACAATTTTAGATTATCTGGATGTTTAAAAAAAACTGGGGTTGATGACAGCTTTGAGCATTTGTTCGAGCAGTTGTACTTCCTAAAATTGTAATTATTTCTATTTTAAAAGAAATCATAAACTGTGTCCCTAAGTTAGCTGCATTCACATTTAAAAATAGTCTTCTACACACTGGAATGAGTTGACAGAGTACAACATTCAAATTATATAGATAACTTACTCCTGAATAAATAATCTTTGTTTTTGGAGAGGTATTCACTAATGAGGCCTCACAAAAATTGAGTCAGCTGCTATACCACTGACATTCTTTAAAGTGATCTGTGTATCTGTTTATTTGAGGCAAACCCAAAGGTCTTTGGAAGTCAGGTTTGTTTCATTGCTTGGAGTGAAGTTGATGTCCCCTGCAGTTTGCTGGTTATTGCTTATATTTGACTGTGGCAGGTCCCAGCATGGTAGTGATGCCTAGGTAGATTATCCTAAACTGCTGATGCCTGCTGGTAGGGATACAGTGAGCAGCTGAGTTCAGCCAACCGCAAGCCCTATTCATCTGGCAAGGCTGGTGCACAGTGGCGTGTGTGGCATCTATATTTATAAACTCCAGCGCATATCTCCCAGTTTGGAGGTGATCATATCTTCTTTTGTCCTCTGCCTTTCCATTCTCATCTATATTACTTGTTTTGAGCCCTGGAAGAAAAATTAGGGATGAAAATTGAAATTACATTTTAAATAGGAAAATATGTTCCATTTATCTGGGCTTTAATACTTTCATTCAGCAAACATTTATTGAAAACCAAATATCTCCCTGGTACCAGGCTAGGTGCTGGGAATACTAATGTGGCCTTCAAGGACTCCTGGTCTTTAGGGGAGAGAGACTTGAGGCTGGACTCTTAGGAGGCCGTGCGATAGTTGCTGCAATGCAGATATGTAAAAGTTTAATGAAAGCTTCTGCCTAGAGAAATCTGGGAGAGAGAGTCACAAAGAGTGTAAGTTTTACCTATAGGAAATGAAGAGCCTCTTTTTGAATAGAGGCATAATCATGATTTTAAAAAGACCATTCTGGGAGCTACCTGTGAGATGACAGGAAGCAGATCAACCAGGAAATCATGCCATTCCCGTCTTCTTGGAATAAGGAACTCATTGTAGTCATTAGCATGCGACTCTTCTCCACATGAGTCACTGTTAAGTATTTAATCTGTAGCACCCTAAGACTGTAATGATTACCAAGTCATATTCAGAACATGATCTGTCAGTCTGAAGACTTGTTTAAGTGGAGAGAAAGTAAAGAGGGTAGAGTATGGAAATTCAAAAAGAGAGGAAAGTAAGTTTTGAATGTGGTTTAGTCAAACCTATTTGTCCAAAGGAACTTTTTTAGCATATAGGAAGGCAAGATTTAGAACACAATCTATTTTTTTTTTCTGTTTAGAGAGCTGGTATGCCACAAAAATGTAGAGCATGTGATGTTATATCAGGCCTGCTGAAAGCTGAGCTTGGTGTCTGGCCCCAGAGGCTTGAGAGGAATGTACAGGATTAAAAGTTTAAAATAAAAACAGCTAAGATACCAAGCTTTTAAAACATTGACCCAAATGATTGGAATTCAGTTAGGAAAATGAGTCTTTCTTGGAGGAAAAAAAAAACCTAAAAACACAGAACACTTTTAGGAGAATGGCTTGACCTGCTTGCACAGGCTGTGGAATGTTTGTGGTTTCATTTGGAATGCATAAGTGTCTGATTCTCAAGTGGAAACCTCCTTAGCTCCCAGGAGATCATATCCTGCTGTTTGGGAAGAGAAGCCTTGTTACTCACCTTTATTTCCTTGCTACCGTAGCTGTCCATTTCCATTTTGGAATGATGACCAACTCCGCTGACTGACCGTCCAGTCTGGCAGCCGCTGCACACCTGCTGTGTGCCTCACATCCCGCCAGGTTCCAAGGGGACGTAACACACACACACACACACACACACACTATACAAGACTGAAAATGTTCTAAGAGAACAGAAAGTTCTGAGAGAACACAGAGGAAGAAGTAATGGCTTCTGATTTGAGGTAGGGGAGTAGAGAGTAGGGAAGGCTTCAGTGGAGAAGGGCCATTTGAGCTGGGCCAAGGACAGAACACCTTTGCTAAGATAAAAATGTAAAAATAAAAAAATGGAGCATGTTAAAAGAACAGGAAGTAAATGATTCATTTGGAAGGGCTACTGAGAAATAGTGGTAGATAAGACGTAGAGCCTTGACCAACTCGCTGAGGAGTTTGAACTTCATTCTGTAGGTGGTAGAATGTAGCACAGTTGGCCGTCTTCCACCTCCTCTGATAAGCATTAAAGAGCTGCTGATGATGATAGACCTTGCCTCCCTTTCCGGTTCTGAGGTAATAGAAGAAAGAAAAAGTACTTGTGGAATTCTCCATTCTTCCCATGTGCGTGATTATTTTTGTTTGTTCTAATTTGGAGAAATGGGTAGGCCAGGTGCGGTGGTTCATGCCTGCAATCCTAGCACTCTGGGAGGCTGAGGTGGGCGGATCGTTTGAGCTCAGGAGTTCGAGACCAGCCTGAGCAAGAGGGAGACCCCGTCTCTACTAAAAATAGAAAAAATTAGCTGGGCATGGTGGTGCGCATCTGTAGTCCCAGCTACTTGCGAGGCTGAGGCAGGAGGATCGCTTGAGCCCAGGAGTTTGAGGTTGCTGTGAGCTAGGGTGATGCCATGGCACTCTACCCAGGGCAACAAAGCAAGACTCTATCTCGAAAAAAAAGAAAGAGAGAGAGAGAGAGAAATGGGTAGAAAATGGCAGCCCATAAACCCTCTTCTAGGACCCACATTGGAATGGGCGAGAATAGGTTCATGTTTCTAGTTTTCTGTTTATCTCATTCAATTCTCAGCCAGATTCTTTGCTTGGTCCTGGGTATACAAATGAGACACAGTCCATGCTCTCAATGAGCAAACCAGTAGGGAATTCAGAGAAAGGGACACAAGTCAAGTGTTGTTAAGTTCTTAGAAATGTTCACAGGGACATTTCTGAGGTCCCAAGGAAAGAGAGGTCAGTTTGGGGGATGAGAGTAAAAAACACCATCTGGAGGCAGAATGTTTAAAGATGAGAGGAGTGGGAAACTATGTGTGGAAGATCAGCATTAGCAAAGACACAAAGCATGAAGGAAGGGTAAAGTAGCCAAGAGCGCTGGAGAAACCACAAGCAGTCTGGTACCTGTTACTTAGGATGCACGAGGAAATGCTGCAAGAGAAACAGGTGTGCCGGGGCCAGGTCATGAAAGGCTTGCTGGCTGTGCTTGAAAATTTGGATTTGATCTTTAGGACAGGATTTTATTTAAGTGAGAAGTGCCATGATCAGCTTTGGTGCTTGAAAAAAAGTCTCTCTAGTGGCTAGTGTGGCGAGGGAGGCAGAAGTGGAGCAGTGACAACAGAAAACTGTCACAGCGGTCAGGCCAGGGTGGTAAGGGCCTGAGCTGGTGCGATTTATCGCTTCTGACCTTCTCCATGGCACTTCGTCTCCGAAAGGTCTGGGTCAGCAACAGAAAAATGAAGATTTGTTACAGAGCATACTTTTGTCATCTTGTAAATGAACCATGGTCTGACTTCTCACATTAGCCAAGGGAAAATAGGGCTAGGGCAGCTCTAGAAAGGAAGCCTTGCCACCACAGGAATTTGTTCAGTAAATGCCAAGCCCCATATCCTTGGTGATGTTAAGGGCACAGAGGAATGGGAAGATATGACTGAAAACTGAATTTATGGTGGTTTCTAAGAATGGACTGTTGATTTGCTTTATTAAGATATAATTTACATACCATAAAATTCACCCCCTTCGCGGTGTGCCCTTCAATGAGTTTTAGAATATTCACAGACTTTTACAACCGTCACCCCTATCTAATTTCAAAACATTTTTATCACCCCAGAGAGAAACCCATTAGCAGTCACTCCCATTCTCCCTTCCGCCAGCCCCAGGCAACCACTAATCTACTTTCTGTCTCTATGCCTTTATATGTTTCTGGACATTTCACATAAGTGGAATCATAAAATATGTGGTCATTTGTGACTGGCTTCTGTTGGCATAATGTTTTCAAGGTTTACACGTGTTGTAGCGTGTATCAGTACTTCATTCTCTATAGCTGAATAGTATTCAACTGTATAGCTATCCCACATTTTGTTTATTCATTCAACAGGTGATAGACATTTGGTTTGTTTCTACTTTTTGGCTATTGTGAATAATGCTGCTGTGAACATTTGTGCGTAAGTTCCTGTGTGGACATATGTTTTCATTTCTTTTGGATGTATCCCTAGGAGTAGAAATGCTGGGTCACGTGGTAACTTCTGTTTAACTTTTTGAGAAACTATCAAAATATTTCCCAATGGCTGCACCATTTTGGATTCCTGCTAGCAGTGTATGAGCATCTGAATTTCTCCATGCCCTCACCAAAACTTGTCTGTGGTTTTTATTATAGCTAGCCTAGTGGCTGTGTGGTGGTGTCTCATTGTGGTTTGGGTTTGCATTTACCTGAAGAGTGATGATGCCGAGCATCTGTTTATGTGCTGATGTCTTCTGTAGAGAAATGTCTATGCAAATCTTTTTTGCCCATTTTTATTTGAGTTATTTATCTTTTTCTGTAAGAGTTCTTAATATATTCTGGATACAAGTCTCTTATCACATATGTAATTTGACCATTTTTCTCCCATTCTATGGATTGTTTTTTCACTTTCTTAAAGATATCCTTTAAGCACAAACGTTTTTAATTTTGTTGACTTCCAATGTATCTATTATTCTTCCATTGCTTGTACTTTAGGTGTCGTACCTAAGAAACCATTGCCTAACCCAAGGTTGCAAAGACTTATTCCTATGTATTTTTTTCTAAGAGTTTTTCAGTTATAGCTGTTATATTTAAATTTTTAGAACATTTCTAGCTAATTTATGTGTGTAGTGTGAGGTGGAGGGTCCAATTTCATTCTTTTGCTTGGGAATATCCAGTTTTCCCCACACCACTTGTTGAAAAGACTGTTGTTTCCCCATTGAATTGTCGTGGCAACCTTGTCGCAATTGACCATAAATACAAGAATTTGTTTCTGCACTCTCAAATATATTCTATTCACCTATATTTCTATTCTTATGCCAATACCACAAAGTCTTGGTTACTATTGTTTTATAATAATTTTTGAAATCGAAATGTGTAAGTTTTCCAACTTTGTTCTTTTTCAAGCCTTTTTAGCTACACTAGGTCTCCTATATTTCCTTATGAATTTTAGGATCAGCCTACGAAATTCTGCAACAAAGCCAGCTGGAATTCTGAAAGAGATTACAAATCTGTAGATCAATTTGGAGAGTATTTCCATCTTAACATTATTAAGTCACTGATACATGGCCATAAAATGTCTTTCCTTTTACTTAGGTCTTCTTTAATTTATTTCGGCACTATTTTGTAGTTTTCAGCATACAAGTATTACACTTGTGTTGTTAAATTTATTCCTAAATATTTTACTCTTTTTGATGATACTATAGAATTATTTTCTTAATTTTATTTTTGGATTATTCATTTCTAGTATATAGAAATGCAATTGTTTTTTGTATATTGATCTTGTTTCCTGTGATCTTGCTGAACTGGTATATTAGTTCTAATAGGTTTGGGGTTTTTTTTCTTTTTCTTTTTTTTTTTTTTTTTTTTGTGGATTCCTTAGACTTCTCAGTATATAAGATTATGTGAACAGAGACAGTTTTACTTCCTCTTTCCAATCTGGATGTTTTTATCTCTTTTTCTTTCCTAATTTCCCTGATTAGAACCCCCAGTATGATGTAGGATATAAATGGCAAGAACAGAAACCCTTATCTTGTTCCTGATTTCAGGAGGGAAACATCCAGTCTTTTATCATTAAGTATGATGTTAGTTCTTGGTTTTATACAGATGCCCTTTATCAGGTTGAAGATGTCCCTTCTGTTTATAGTTTATTATGTGTTGTTTTTATTAAAAAAAAAAAAGTGTTGGATTTTATCAGATGTTTTTCCTGCATCTATTTTGAAGTGATCATGTGAGTTTTTCCCCTTAATTCTGTTAGCATGGTATATTACATTAATTGATTTTTCAGATGTTAAACCAACCTTGCATTCCTGGGATATATCCCACCTTATCATCCTTTTTATATGTTGATGGATTCAGTTTGCTAGTATATTGTATGGATTTTTACATTTGTATTCTTAAAAGATACTAGTCTCTAGTTTTCTTATTATGTCTTTTTCTGGTTCTAATATCTAGGTAATATTGGCCCCATAGAATTCAAGTGGGGAAGTATTCCCTCCACCTTCTCTATTTTTTGGAAGAGTTTGCAAAGGATTTGTTTTAATACTTCTTTGAACATTTGGTAGGATTCATTAGTGAAGCTCTCTGTTCCTGGGGGTTTTTTTTGTGGGAATTTTTAAAATTACTTATTCAATTTCTTTCCTTCTTATAGGTCTCTACACAATTTTACTACTTTTTTTCCAACCCTAAATATTTACTTGTTCAGTCATTCAAGAAATATTTATTGAGTAACTATTATATCCAGACCCTGTTCTTGGCATAGAGGTTAAACAATGAATAAACCAAAAGCCCTGGCCCTCTTGGAGGTTAGCATTCTCATATTATCTCTCTCTCTTGCTCTCATGCTCTCTCTGTATACCTATTTTTGTTTATTTATATTTTTTGTATCATGCCTTGTTCTATGCCTTGTAAAAATATAGCTACATGTCATTGGTAAAGAAAGCAGGTCCTTAGGTTTGCTGTATATATTGTTATAGTTTATATAATGTCTTAGGTATCCTTGAAGAAAGTTGTATACGTGGGAAATGTAATATAGTCAGGTGCCACATAATGATGTTTTGGTCAACAACAGATAGCATATACAACAGTGGTACCATAAGATTATAATGGACCTTAAAAATTCCTATTCCCTAGTGATGTAGCCATTGTGATGTTGTAGCACAACAGGCTACTCATGTGTTTGTGGTGATGCTGGTGTAAACAAACCTACTGTGCTGCCAGTCATATAAAAGTGTAGCACATACAATTACGTACAGTACATAATGCTTGATAGTGATAAAGATAGACTGTTACTGGTTTAATGTATTTATTATACTATACTTTTTATTGTTATGTTAGAGTGTACTCCATATACTTATTTTTAAACAGTTAACTATAACACAGCCTCTGGCAGGTCCTTCAGGCAGTATCCAGGAGACGGCATGGCTATCACAGGAGGTGACAGCCCATGCGTGTTGTTGCCCTCGAGGCCTTTCCGGGGAAAGAGCTGTGAAGGGTGGAGATAGTGTTACTGACGGTCCTGACCTAGGCTCCTGTGTGTGTTTATGTCTTAGTTTTTAACAAAAAAACTTTAAAAATTAAAAAGAATTAAAATTAAAATTTTTTAATAGAAAAAAGCTTATGGAATAAAGATATAAAGAAAAAAATCTTTTTGAACAGCTGTACAATGTGTTTGCATTTTAACTTAAGTGTTATTGCAAAAGAGCCAAAAAGTTTAAAAATTTTTAAGGTTTATAAGTAAAAAAGTTACAGTGAGCTAAGATTAATTTACTGTTAAAGAGAGAAAAACATTTTTTATAAATTTGGTGCAGCCTAAGTGCACAGTGTTTATAAAGACTCCGATAGTGCACAGCGACGTCCTAGGCCTCACAGTCACTCGCCACACACTCGCCGACTCACCCAGAGCCACTTCTAGTCCTGTAAGCTCCACGCATGGTAAGTGCCCTATACATGTTAACTAGTTTTTTTTATCTTTTATACTGTATTTTTACTGTACCTTTTCTATATTTAGATATACAAATAACCATTGTGTTACAATTGCTTGTAGTATTCAGTACAGTAACATGCTATACAGGTTTGTAGCCTAGAAGCAATAGGCTATACCATATAGCCTGGGTGTATAGTAGGCTATACCATCCAGGTTTATATAAGTATATTCTATAATGTTTGTATGATGACACATTTCTCAGAATTTATCCCGTAGTTATGTGATGTATGACTGTGTATTATTATTACAATCACATTTATATTGGTGCTTACTGTTGGCATTGCTACAAGGACATGACTTTAATACTTCTATTCATTATCATCCTCACAACCATCAAGTACCTTCTACTCTGTATGATCATCAGTAGACGCATGTATTAGTTTCCCAAATAGGTGTCTTAAAACAACAGAAATATATTCTCTCGCTGTTATGGAGGCTAGGAGTCTGAAAGGTATCAGTAGGGCCATGCTCTGAGACATTGTGTATAATACTTTCTTGCCTCTGCCTGGCATCTGATGGTGGCCATCAACCCTTGGCATTCTTTGGTCTGCAGCTACATCACTCAAATCTCTGCCTCTGTCATTACATGGTGTTCTGCCTGTGTGTCTTTGTATTCACATGGTGTATTTTCTTCTTATAAAGACACCAGTCACTGGATTAGGGCCTACCTTAATGATTTCATCTTAACTTGATCACATCTACAAAGATTTTATTTCCAAATAAGGTCATATTCACAGGTACCAGGGCTTATAACATCAAGATACCTTTTGGGGGGATATAATTCAACCTATAACAGAGCATTATGCTCTAACTCTGAGATCATTGAGTAGAAGCCTCATCTTAATAACATGACTAATTTTAGTAAGTTTTATGGAAGTTTCATGGTATATTTCTCTGTCCTTAAAAAATAATGTCCTAGCAGCACAATTCACAATTGCAAAGATGTAGAAACAACCCAAGTGCCCATCAATACATAGATGGATTAATAAAATTTCATATATGTATACCATGGAGTTCTACTTAGCCACAAAAAACAATGGTGACCTCTTATATTATCCTGGATAGAGCTGGAACCCATTCTATTAAGTGAAGTATCACAAGAATGGAAAAGACAAGCACCACATGTACTCACCATCAAATTGGTATTAACTGATCAACACTTCAGTGCACATATAGTAACAAACATTCACTGGGTATCAGGCAGGTGGGGGGGAGGAGGGAATGGGTATATACACACCTAATGGATACAGTGAGCACCATCTGGGGGATGGACACGCTTGAAACTCTGACTTGGATGGGGCAAGGGCAATATATGTAACCTAAACATTTGTACCCCAGTAATATGCTGAAATTAAAAAAATTTTTAAAAAAGATAATGTCCCCTCCCTATCATACAATAAGTCCTGAGGTGTAATCAAACACACACATGTTTTGTCTTCTTCTAAGCATAAATGCTGGAAACTAAGCAGAGACGAGTGATTCTCTAACTAGGGCTTGTAAAAGATCTTCAAAAGTAGCAAATCTCAAATCACAGCATATATGCCCACTAAAATAAAACAGAATCATTTAAGAGTTTGTGAATGACTATTTGGAACAGCAGTTGACTGCTCATATACACTGTTCCCCTTGCCAAAGTAACAGGAATCTTACACATGGACCAGTTTAAGCAATGCCAGAATCCATAGTGAAATAAAATATCATGGCTTATGAAATCATATTCATGTGTTGGAAAATGCTATATACACGACAAGTGATATATCTATATCTATAGACATATAGATATATGTAAAAGGACAAGTACTAAGAACAGAATAATATCTTCTGAGCCTTTAATGGTCCCATTGCTAGTTTCAATTCTCTTTTTAATAATGCTCCCAAGTATTTTCTTTATCCACAATGCTATCTTCACTACTCTGTCACAATGCAAATATATTTGAGTGTCTGTCATTCCATAGTATTCTGGTTTGGTGAATACAGCACTCTTGGGAGCAGGACTGGAAAATCTGGATTCCTTTTTGAAAACAAAGCCTATCCCCCAAACTAGTGCCCTGTTCCTCTGGCAAAGAAATGCTGGAACATCATGCATATTTGTTGCTCCCACCAAGTCTTGGACTTATACCTTCCATGTTTAGGTATTTGTTCTTTGGTTGTTTTCTTTTCCCATTTTGAATTAAGGCATTGACTAATTCTGACATTCCTGTGGCTACTTCCCCCATTTCTGTTCAAGTTTCAATTATGAAATGAGATTGAAAACTTTAATTATTCTCTTTTTTTTTCTTTCTTTCTTTTAAAATAATGCAGGGCAATCTAGAGCAGCCATGATACCCCCCAAGCATCCGCGGCAGCCCAAGGGAGCTTTGGATGACACCATTGCCTTTGGAGGAAAACCAGACCAAGAAGCACCTAATGCTTCCCAACCCACTCCACCCCCACTGCCAAAGAAGATGATCATAAGAGCCAATACAGAGCCGATCTCCAAAGACCTCCAAAACTCCATGGAAAGTAGTCTGTGTGTCCTGGCTAATCCCACCTATGATATCGACCCCAACTGGGACGCCAGCAGTGCTGGCTCTTCCATCAGCTGTGAACTCAAGGGACTGGACATCGAGTCTTACGATTCCTTGGAGAGACCTTTGCACAAGGAGAGACCTGGCCCCTCAGCAGCAAATAGCATCTCCAGTTTAGCCACTCTCAGTATTAAGGACAGATTTTCCAACAGCATGGAGTCCTTGTCCAGCCGGCGTGGTCCCTCTTGCAGGCCAGGCCGAGGCATTCCAAAGCCAAAAAGACAAGCACTTTATCGAGGACTTGAGAATCGGGAGGAAGTGGTGGGTAAAATCCGAAGCCTTCATACAGATGCCTTGAAGAAACTGGCTGTTAAATGCGAAGACCTCTTCATGGCTGGGCAGAAAGACCAGCTCCGTTTTGGGGTGGACAGCTGGTCAGACTTCAGGCTAACCAGTGACAAACCATGTTGCGAGGCAGGTGATGCAGTTTACTATACTGCTTCATATGCAAAAGATCCACTTAATAACTATGCAGTCAAGGTAAGAAAATATTACAAATCTCATTTTAATCTTACCAACACGCTGTTGGGTCGGATCCATTCCTCTTTCCTCCTTTCTTTCCTCTGTTCCTCCATTCTGCAAGTATTGAGCATCTACCTTACACCAGATAGTATTATAAGCAGGGGGCTTATTTATTATTTAGAGGAGAAAACAGACGTGTAAAGAGACAGAGTTACAACAGTATATACCACATGCTAGGATGTAGTTAAACAGGAATTCTGTGGGAGCTTGGAAGGACCTTAACACAAACTCTAGAAGTCAAAGACGTCTTCTCAAAGTAGATAATCCTTGAGCTGCAGCTATTTGTAAGGGCTACCTATAAAAATGAGGTCTTTTATGTACCTTTCACTCCATGTTTCTGTCTTTATTCTCTGCCAAATAAGAGACTCTTGTCTACCCTACTCAATAACTCCTCAGGTTTCTAGGGAAACATTTTTATAGAGGAAGATAATTAATATTTGTTGATATGCCAGGAACTTTATGTTCTGTAATTTAATCTTCTCATCAGCTTTATGAAGTTAAGATCTTTTTCTCCATTTGACAGATGAGGAAAATGAGGGCTCAGAGAGGTAAGCTAACTTGCGGAGGGTCACACAGCTGGCAAGCAGTAGTTTTAAACACAGATATCTCTGACTTCGTAACTGCACTTTGTCCATTATGATGCTTATTAATTTCTTATGTGTGTGTCCCTCATTCCAGACAAGCCACTACTTCAAGACAGCTAAAACTCTTGATATCAAGAATTCTTGCCCAGTTATATTCACTGCAACAGTAAGCCATAGGTTTCATCAACATAACAAATTAGGAATGGACTTTTAAGTTCAAAAGATTTGGGTTCATATCCTAGCTCTCTCACTCTGTAGCTTTGTCAGTAATGGTACCCATCTTATGAGGCTGTTGTTTGATTAAAAGAGAACAAAATGTCCCCTGATAAATGTTTATTTCTTTCACTATCCACTAGCTTCTTCCCTAGGTTACTTTAAGAGAGTAACAGGCCGGGCGCAGTGGCTCACACCTGTAATCCTAGCACTCTGGGAGGCTGAGGCGGGTGGATTGCTTGAGTTCAGGAGTTCGAGACCAGCCTGAGCAAGAGCAAGAGCGAGACCCCGTCTCTACTAAAGATAGGAAGAAATTAGCCAAACAACTAAAAATAGAAAAAAGTAGGCAGGCATGGTGGGCGTGCCTGTGGTCCCAGCTACTTGGGAGGCTGAGGCAGGAGGATCGCTTGAGCCCAGGAGTTTGAGGTTGCTGTGAGCTAGGCTGATGCCACGGCACTCTAGCCCGGGCAACAGAGTGAGACTCTGTCTCCAAAAAAAAATAAGAAAAACAAATAAAGAGAGTAACAGTCTTTGAGCCTCAATTTCCTCCTTTTTCAGATATTTACAGTGATAATCCATCTACTCTATGGGATTGAGGTGAGGATCAAGAGAGATAATGCATGTGAAAGGGTTTTGAAAAATACAAAGCTCTGTGTAAACTTAAGGTAATGTTCTCCATTCCCTTAGTCCCTTTTTACTGATTCTATTCACTGGTTCAAAACGAATTAACATATCTAAATGACTTTTACATGATAATTTGGCTTAGAAGGACCAGATGGTATCTTAGTAAATTAATGGATAAGGTAAAAGATTGGCCTTACCTGTCTATCAAGATAGAATGTATGTTTGGAACAGACCTTCAACTGGCTGATCTCTGCAGTTGGAGCACCTACACTACCTGGCTGTCGGGTGGCACTGGCAGAGTGACCCTGTGCTCCAGCACACTCTTTTTAAATTAAATTGAGGGGAAAACTACAGAGCGGGGATCTGGATTTGAGTTAATACATTACTATCGAGTCTAACAAGGCATTTTGAGATTCTGTGTAGCACTTGCGAGCTGTTATATCAATTGGGGTTATGTGCCTTTATCTATCTTGGGCCTTTATTGCTACAAGATCACCAATGCAGGATGAGTACCTATTTCAGAAAGGGGCACTGAACTATCTGTTCTTTCAAAACAATTGAGAAGTAGGGCTTGACTAACTTTATGTATTATTGCCTTGCAATCTTGTCTCCTTCCCAAATCAATAGTCTGGTATTGATTTCTTTGCTTGTAATGATACGAAAGCAATCTACACAGAACAGGTGGCAGGTGGTTACATATTGGGGGTTGTTGGCAGGTTTGAGAAAGGATGTTTTACACTAATGCTGAATATAAATGTCTCTTTGAAGACCCTCTTCTCTTTGCAGAAGTGCCCAACTGATAGTACAACCTTAGAGGAATAAACTACTAAACTACTAGAGCTCTGTGAACCCCACCTTCACAGAGATAAGCAAAAGAAACCAGCAGTTGGCCCACACAAAATCTTTTTTCTGTTTGTCTTCTTAAAATATTCCTTCCCATACTAATTGAATTTAGAGTACTCTAACAGGTGTGACTGTCTCTTAAAGAGAATAAATGGTCTTTAAAATGTTGCAAAAGGAAATCAGTGGCAGAATTTAGCAATTTAAAAGCCAAAGGATACTACCCCTACTCCTTAAATACCAAATACACTGCAGTCTTAGAGTACTAAAATCTTTACTTTGTGTGTTATCTTAGTTTGCTCAGGCTACCATAACAAAATACCATAGACTGAATGGCTTCCAGGGGTCCTCAAACTATGGCCCGCGGGCCACATGTGGCCCACCGAGGACATTT
>VBSM01001118.1:1228248-1267555 GCA_008086735.1 Cheirogaleus medius
CTACCTGGGGCAACAGAGTGAGACTCTGTCTCTAAAAAAAAAAGAAAAAAAGTTATACCTTTATATTTTCATAGTTCTAGGGGCTGGAAAGCCCAAGGTCAAGGTTCTGGCTCATTCAGTTTCTGGTGAGGGCTCTCCTCCTGGCTTAAAGATAGTTGCCTTTTCACTACATCATCACATTGTGCAGAGAGAGCATGTGTGCACTTCTCTTCTTATAGGGACACTAATCCTGTTATATCAGGGCCCACTCTTATGATGTCATTTAACCTTGGTTACCTCCTTGTTTGGCCTCATTTCCAAATACAGTAACATTGGAGGTTAGGGCTTCAACATACAAATGGGTGGGGGGCACAATTCGGTCTATAGCAAGTGTAGTGTTTGTCTTTGTGGTAAAATCCAGGACTTTTCCTGGATTTAAGGGTTTTCCTCTTTCATATTTCTTCAAATCTTCATTTAATATTAATAGCTTTATGATTTATATTGCTCTTAAACTAAAAGATATCACAGTACAAACTAAAGAGCTTTGGAGTCAGCTAACTTGGGTCCAAGTTCTGAATCTATCGCTGTGTAATTTTAAGCAAGTCATGCAACCTTTCTTGGTTTTCACAGCAGTGGATACTAACTGCCCTACCTACCTCATAAGATTGTTATAATGCATGTGTTTATATAATGAAGCTGCTTTTATAAACTATAAAGTACATATAAAATATAATAAAAGAATACATTATTATTACTAACAGTAATGGAAAATTACTGCTTAACATTCTCTAGATTATTCACTATTATTCTTTAATATTAGGCATTAGCCTGAGCATATTTAAATAGGTTCTGCACTTGGATATTTTCTTTCTCATTATTTCAAAGATGTAAGCATCTTTTTTTCCTTAAAATCATGAGAGAAAGCTGCAAAATGCCAACAGCCTCAAGAACTTAAGTACTGCCAAAAATTAGAAATAAACTAAGTGCCTGATATTAAGGAAACAATTGAATAGTTATGGCATATCAACCCAGTGGGATGTTTGCAGCCATTAAAATGGTAATTATGAAGACTATATAAAATTATGAAAAACATTTTTTGTAAAATGTCACATGAAAATAGCAAAATACCAAATAGTATGATCATTACTTTTTAAAAATTGACCTACAAAATGGTAATAGTCAAATAATTTCTATGTTAGAGTGGTGGTAATTATAGGTGATTTTGATTTGTTTAAAAAAATGATGTCATAATGTCTTTTCAATGGGAAAAAACCTGAAGAATTAGAGATTTTGGATCATTTGACCCTGAGCTGCTTGAAAGCAGGTATCTTCAGTTATTCATTTCTGTCATCTGATCCTCTAGCACAAATTATAAATAGCTCCTGTTTCATGATACCTGGCTTTGCACACACTGGTTCCTCTGTCTGGGCTGCTCTCCTCCTGGGAGGCAGTATAATATAACAAATGTTCTGCATTGTGATTTGCTGGTGACCTGTTTCAGAGTCACCTGAGGGATCCTCATAATGTCATTTTCTCAGTCCCATTCCATACCTCCAGAATCAGCATCACTGGCAGTAAAGCCCGGGAAACTGCATTCGCAGGAAACACCCCCACATAGTTCCTGTGTACAGCATTTGAGCACTTTTGACAAAGTGGTTAAGAATTTAGGCTTTTAGGTCAGACAGATCTGGATTTAAATTTGATTTGTGCTTTAGCTACATATTTGCTGTGTTACCTTGGCTCAGTTACCTGCCTTTTCTATGTATAGTGTCTTCATTTGTAAAATGGAAAAAATATTTCATTCTTTTCAAAGCCATTGTTAAAAATCTCAGGAGTTAATGTATACATAGTGGTGTATATAGTGCTCAGAGCATCATTTGGCACAAAGTTAAGCATTTAATAAGTGGTAGTTGTTTATTCCTCCATCCTTTTCTCTCATGTGCCTAGAAAGCACCTATGTGTTCTTGTTTTGTTTTGTTTTGTTCTGTTTTTTAGACATTGTCTCACTCTGTCACCCTGACTAGAGTGCCATGGCATCAGCCTAGCTCACTACAACCTCAAACTCCTGGGCTCAAGCAATCCTCCTGCCTCAGCCTCCCAAGTAGCTGGGACTACAGGTGCACGCCACTGCACCCGGCTAATGGTTCTATTTTTAGTAGAGACAGGGTCTCACTCTTGCCCAGGCTGATCTCAAACTCCTGACCTCAAGCAATCCTCCTGCCTCAGCCTCCCAGAATGCTAGGATTATAGGTGTGAACCACCTCACCCAGCCCCATGTCTTGTTTTATTCTCTCATCACGATTCGGCAAGCCACCACCCAACAGATTGGACCGTCTGTCTCTGTGGGCTGCATATTGGCTGGCCTCCAACCCTTAATTTAACTTCCCTGCTCTTTAAATAGAACTTAACATAAACTTAAACATGAACTTAACTTCCCTGTTCTCTAAATAAAGTTTACCTTGCTTTTTCTCCCTTTCAAAGAATCTGGGTAGCCACTGAACAAACACATAATCTTCACAGTAGACTAAAGTCAATTTTAAAAGGGCCTCCA
Source organism: Cheirogaleus medius (assembly GCA_008086735.1). Taxonomy (NCBI): domain Eukaryota; kingdom Metazoa; phylum Chordata; class Mammalia; order Primates; family Cheirogaleidae; genus Cheirogaleus; species Cheirogaleus medius. The sequence continues at coordinate 1,230,779 of VBSM01001118.1, forward strand.
CTATTCTACACAAGAGGAAACTGAGGCCAGAGAGGAACGGTCACTTTTGCATAGGAATGTCAGCTTCGTGGCAGGATGCCTCCTGATAAAACCTTTCCTACTATATCATGCTTGAGTCAGTAAACTGGCCCTGCCATGCCTCAGGGTTGTCTAGGAGCAGGATGGACAGGTGGGTAAAATTATGGCTCAGTCTTACTGGGACTTTTGTTTTTCACTGCTCTCATGAGATCATTTATAACAAATGCTGCCCTGTAAGACCACATAAAAAATTTGGATGGAGTTACTTTGAAGAAGATGCTAAAAATTTCACATAGGCAAAAAGTATAAATTTCTGAATTATTTTTCCATCAGTTCCAAAGTTGGGGTGGTAGGCATCTTCTCCTTCTAAAGTATTAATAGTCCAGGTTTTGTTCTCAAACACAGAGCATGCAAAATTCAATGAAGATGTACACTTCCCTATTACAACTATGGGGCTGCTTCCTTTTTTTCAGCTGTGCCAGAATCGTATCTTATTAAAAGTTTGTAATAGGTCAGGCATTGTGGCTCACACCTGTAATCCTAGCACTTTGGGAGGCCGAGGCAGGAGGATCATTTGAGGCTAGGAGTTCGTTCAAGACCAGCCTGAGCAAGAGTGAGACCCCATCTCTACAAAAAATAGAAAAATCAGCTGGGTGTGATGGCACACACCTGTAGTCCCAGCTACTCAGGAGGCTGAAGCAGGAGGATCACTTGTGCCCAGGAGTTTGAGGTTGCAGTGAGCTATGATGATGCCACTGCACTCTAGCCTGGGTGACAGCAAAATCCTATCTCAAAAAAAAAAAAGCTTAAAATAAAGTAGAGGTAAACTTTGGAGACCAGCATCTTTTATTACATTTTTGACTCCAGAGTGTTCATTTATCTCATTTGGATGGATGCTGAGGAAGCAAGACACCAAATGAAAAAGCATTACAAGAATAACTATGATTGGTAGGAATGTACAACTCGTTCAGACTACATACACAGGCTATTAAATACTGGCTTAGTGTTAAGGATAAAACTAGAGGAGAAACCACTTCCACTTTCATCATTCAGCATAAATATTTCTAACATCGAAACCTTACAGAAAGTGATCAGCAGGCAGCTACACATACTGGCAGCCATCCGAGGGCAGTGTCCATTTAGTTTCAGGGCTCAGTGCAGACAGAAGAGCCTAAGAGTCTCAAATGGTAATTGGTTTAGAAGGGAGAGGCTTTGGGTGCTCATGTAAACCTGGAGTCAAGATGAATTTTCTAGTGGGAAAAGGGAGCTATGGCTTTAATTAATGAGGTGAGAGGCTATCGTTGAGAATCACAAGTTGGAATTCTAATAAATTGAATTCTTAATCTGAGCCCTGAGCTGGTTATTGAACTTCTCTGTGCCTCAGTTTCTCTAGTGTGAACATCCAGGGCAACATTCTGTCAGCCTAAATTAGTGGCTCAGGAACACAAGTGATTTTCTTTTGATCCACATGCTGAGTAGGAGAATGAAAAGATTTGGTAAGTATGCCACAAATAACATGATAAAGTCTTATACAGGTGCCTTCTTGAATTTCTCTTCTAAGCTCTGAAACAGGTTTCTCGAACACATGAACATTTTTGCAGCAACTCAAGCTGTAAATTACCTGATCTACCTGACAGGTCTCATAGCAGATTCCTACAAAATGGAGTCCTGAGTACTTTGGGCCCAGGTAGCATTTTATATATTAAACACTTAGTCTATTTTGAATGTAGTTGTAACAGCATTGAGAGTATGTGGGTCTTAGTCTGTAGCAGCAAGTAAAGCAATACTCCTCCTAGGCAGATCAAGGAATTGGGGTCAGTCAGTAATCAGCCTGTATTCTTACAGTGAGATTGTACCAAGTACTGGATTATCAGTTTAGAAGTTGCAGGTTTCCATTCTGCAGGAGCTCTCTCGCTTGCAATTGTGCTTTTGTGTAATGTAACAAAGTAGCACATATGGTATGATGCGTGTGATCTTCAATGTTTCTCATTTTTGTCCCTCTACAATTCATTTCCTATGATATCCATCTCACTTAAGGTTCACAGAGGCACTGCAAAATGAGATGGAAATGAGATTCCCTGCTGATAAACTGGAAGTAGGCTGAAGGCACACTGGGCCCATAATGGGAAAATAAAAGCTAATGTAGAATAATTTTGAAGAGTCCTGTATTTTGTAATTATTGCTTTCTTTTTGGGAAAAGGAGAGAAAATTGAATAGAGTGATGAAGAGCCATGTCACTGTGTGTGGTTTTGTGCTGTGCAAATCAGTGAGCCTCCAGGCAGCCTGGACTCAGCAGACAGCCCTCGTTGATCAGATTTTACTCATTTGCATAGTCAGGTAATTCATGAGTATTTGTTATTCAGATTTGTCTACCATCGCCCCTCCCTATCACCTTGCCAACTTTCATCTGTTTCATAAAAGCTGTTCATATATTATACCTGGTCTGAGTAAATAAACCCTATGGCCACACGGGATCAGATGTGGCCTTTTCTCAGAATTTTTTACAGACACATTGAACACGTACTATGTGCCTTGCTCTGTGTTAGGGCCTAAAAACTCGAGTGTCTGCTCTTAAGACAGACAAAGTGTGATGACTGCTGTCAACGGAGAAAAGCCAGACTCTGTAAAATAATTTTAAAGAGATTTATTCTGAGCCAAATTTGAGGACCATGACCCGGAGCCACTGCCAAGAGGCCTTGGGCAAGTGAACTCAATGTGGCTGGGTTACAGTTTGGTTTTTATACATTTCAGGGAGACAGGGGTTACAGGTAAAGTCATAAATCAGTACGTGGGAGGCATACCTTGGTTTGTCCCAAAAAGGTGGGACATCTCGAAGGGGGGGGCTTACAGGTTATAGGTGGGTTTAAAGATTCTTTGGCTTGTAATTGGTTAAAGACATGAAGCTTTGTCTAAAGGCTTGGAATGCTTTAACGTAAGATAAGGAGCTGTTATCAGAGACATAGATTTGTTGTGTAAATTGAGGACCTGCAGGTTTGTCTTGCAAACCCTTAGGCCTGTTACTGGGTTACAAAGGAAGTCCCCAAGAGGAGAGGGGGGCATGATGAGGCCTGTCTGACCTCCCTCCTCCTGGCAGACAATTTAATTTTAGGATATTCCTTTGGCCACCAGGGGGTCCATTCAGTCAGCTGGTGGTGAGGTGAGCCTTAAAATTTATTTTACTTCACACTGCCAATAATAGAGACTTGTGCAAGATATAGAAGTAACACAGAAAGGAGCATGTCCTTTAGTGCATCCTCTCTGGACAGAAGTAACACCTGAGAAGAGCTTTGAAAGGATGAGTAGGAACCCCTCAGGCAGAGGTGAGGATTGAGGAGGGCCCCCAAGCAGAACCCCGGAAGGCAGGAGCAGGGGGCTGGCTGCAGATAGTTCAGTGTAATAAAAGCAAGTGGAAAAGAAATGGGAAATAAGACTAGAAAGGGAGGAGAGGCCAGGACTTTATCCTGTGAGGACAATGGGGAGACCCTGGGAAGTTGAAATAGGCAAGAGATAGCGGATTTTTTTTTTTGAAAGATGGCTCTCTGGCCATGTGGAAGATGTATTTGAAGGGAATCATGTGAGATGCAGGAAAACCAGAAGGAAAGCTTTTGTGGTAGTCCAGGCAAATGATGATGATAGCAATAAAGATGGAGAAAAGAGCATAATTTGCAAGTTATTTAGGAACAAAATCAATAGGAGTTGGTAATTGATTAGACATAGGTAGTGAAGATGTAAGAGATCCAGAATGAACTTGGTTCATTCAGATTCTGGGACAGATAACAGAGCCATTCATCTAGAGAGGGAACACTGAGAGAGCAGCAGGTTTGGTGGGAAGAAGGGTTGGAGACAAGTGTGCACTATAAATGTACATGTGAAAGTCAGCAATGTATCCAAGATATTTGAAGTCATGAGCTAGCTTGCCAAAAGGAATGTGTCAATGAAAAATTAGGATGGAAAGAGACCCTCTAAACACCAGCACTTCAAGGAACATTTGGGAAGAAGGGTCAAGTGAAAAAGAATGGATAATACCGTGCCGTTCGACAACTGATTACTTCCATAGTCATGCCATTTAATTTTGCCCAATGTCCACCTTTCCCCCTGCATCCTACTTTGTTGTCTTAAACTGAATATTGCTTGTTGAAAGGGCAGCAAGATTCACGTCCTCTTCGTAGGTCCCAAGCGTTGTGGGTGTTCTGGAAGGGTCAGTAGTGCTAGACACAGTGCTGTCTTCTCCTCCCTGGCTGCTTTCAATGGGGCTTCACAGTCAAACCCCCCACAGTCTGCTTTTTAGAAGTTAGCTGTCTAGGTTGGGGTATTACAAACATAAATGCTTTATAATGGCAAATTTACCTCGAAGGTATGCAGAGCGGTTTCCATGAGCAACACAGAAAATGAGCCCGAAATGAACGTCTGGGATTAAGCTTTCCCGGTGTGCTTAAGGAGCCGCTGCTGAGCTGCCCCTGCCAGGCCGGGCGTGTGCGAGGCTGTGTGCCTTGCGCTGGTTCTGAGCGTTCGGGAGAGGGTCATTGGCTCTGATTCTGGAAGGCATGGTTGGTGGGTTTTGGTTTTTTGTTCCATTTTCCAGTAGATGATTTGTCAGTGGTTGAAGGGTCCCCACTCCCTGTGTTTGGGAATCTGGTCAGATTGCTTCAGGATGCTGTGTCTTATGGATGGGAAGTGCTGAGGAACCACCAGATACTTACTCAACTGCTCAGTGGATGTGAATCAATATTTCTCTTTCCCATTCTGTCTTCGCTGATCTTCATTAACCCAGACAAGTACCCGATTTCCCCTCAAGCCTGTATTTTTGCAACAGTGTGTTATTCACATTGGTGAGTATGTACCTACCAGCTGACTGGCTGTCTCTTTTGATGTCCCTCTGACTCTTTTGGAGAAGTAGTTCAAGCAGGCGTGCCCTGAGCGGGCAAGCGGGCAAGAGCCACCGGGTCCAGGACAGGCTTCTCTTCCTGCATGAGCTCGTCACATGAAGAGCTCCCTTTGCACGAATTTGGCATTGCCACCTTCATAAAACCAAACACTTGTGCAGAAAGAGGCCCTGTGGTGCGCTTTACAAGAAGATTCGACCTTCACCAGCCTGGTTTTGTTCTGCTGCTGCAGTTTACAAGCCAACGACAGCTGGATACTGATATTGCAGCTCCCTCTAGTGTCGCTGTGGCTCAGGCCCTCACAGTATTGTCTTCCCTTTCAGAAAATGCAGACAGCACAGAATCTGCCAAAACTGGCATTATTTTAAGTAGGTTTTCCCAAACATAGCCAAAACAAACATGAGGCGATTTTCTCCCATTAGGAAAAGGAATCTTACATGAAGATATGGGATCATTCCACTCTAGTTTTTTTACTATCTTAAAATTGGGGGGGGCCTAGGAGTCCTGCAGAAATCATTCTTTTCGGGTAATGAATCTTTCTCGAGATTCCTCTGGTTCATGCCAGCTACCCTTTATAAAGAAGGAACGTGAATTCCTTTCAAGAGAGATAAATGAAAATGAGAGGCCAAGAAAAAGTTACTTTGATCCCTCATAGAGAAAATTCTAGGTAAGGGAAGAAGGAAAAAAAGAAAAAAACTGGCAGAATGATCATGTCCATTTGTTCTGAAAAGAGTGGCTTATTTTTTTAAATAACTTTTGGACTAGAAATTTATCATCTGAAGTCAGGTCATTTTGAGTTTTTTAAAAAACTAAAGGAGTCAAGTTATTAATATTTGAAAAATGGCTACTATGTGATGCATAGAATAATATAATACTCCTACTTAAATTAACATCGTTGCAGGCTCCATAATAAAGATTTATGAGATACCCATCATGTGAAATCCTATTATGGAAATCTCCATAGGTCTGTGTTTGGATTGTAACTGTTTTCATGGTTATGAACCAATTAAAATCCCTCTTTTTCTCCTCGTTTACACTCCAGTCTTCTCCTTTTTGCCTTTGCCCTTAAAACTAGAGTGATCGTTCTTCTTCACCCTGTCTATGTATTATAAAATGAAGAGATAAGGAAGTGCCTGCTGCCCACTCAGCTAGGCAGACCATTTTCCTTCAGAGCATCCAAAATGGTGGAACAATTTATCATTTCTTCTTCGTAAATCACTTTGATCCTTTATCTCAAGTTGATCTGTGAGTTGATCTGTGAAGCTAAACATAAATTCTGCTGTAGTATCCAGGTTCTTATCTGCTCAATAAGCTCTGAAGGACCTTATAAAAATGTGTGTGTGTGTGTGTGTGTGTGTCTAGATACAATTAGAACACCACAATTAGAGTGTCTTCTCTGCCTCTACTGTCAAACTACAAGGTGGCGAGTGCTTTCCAGCCTGACTTGGCACAGCGAAAACAACAGCTCTCTCTCCTAGCCTTAGGTTTTCCTGTCTTGGATCAGAACATAGTGACACTGGCTTGGAGGTGTTGAATGTTATCAGTCCCTCTTTACTTGTCTTTTCTCAAACCTGTGGATCAGAGAGCCTCACTGCCATGGCAGATGGCTGTCGGGACTCAAAAGAAAGGTATGTTTTTCTGTCTTGCTCTCTTTGTTGGAAAACATATGAGTATTCTATAAGACTCCATCACTTTTAACATTTGCAGGAGGTTAACTACTATTTCAGTCATTATCAGTATTACATTTGTACAACTTTGTAGTTTACAGATGTACTCTAAGTACTTGATTCCATTTAATCCTCACAGCTGCCCTATGAAGTAGGTTTCAGTATCCTTGACATTGTTTCCTTCATTGGGGAAACTGAGACCTGGGGAAATTAGTCAGATGCCCAAGGCTGCACAGCTAATGGCAAGGCTTAGTCCCAGGCCTCTTAAATCCTTGGTGAGTGTCCTTTCTACAATGTGGCAGCTAGCGTTCAACTATCCAGTTGCATTCTGCTAAACTTCCTATAGTATTTGACAGACTTTTCAAAGACTGAGGAGTTGGGACCCTTGAACTTTCATTCCAGCAGGCAATGTGATACTGAGCAAATTATTAAAACTGGGGATGGTGTTAATGGTGCCATGTGTTGGATCCAACTCCTATACAATTAAATGACGGCTAATATAGGAATTTTAAAGACTTGGTGACACGTAAATTTGAAATATTGCCAACAGTCCAGTATAGAAAGAATACATGTTATGATTGATGAGCATATAGGATTATATATTACACCGAATGTAATGAGCCTTTCAGAGCTTTCCAAAGACAATATTATCTAAAAGATATACTACTTGAACTTAAATTCAGGCTGGGGCGTCTGTTTCAAGACCAGAGTTTGCTTAAAACAGAAATGCTTAGTGTACCATCAAACTAATTAGGTATGTGGTAGAAAACTTGAAGGAATTTGTTCAGATCTAGATAGATAGATTAGATAGATAGATACATATTTCCATGGCACCGATCAATGATATCAGGTCTCTTGAGCTATAATAAATTCAGAGAGAGAGAGAATGAATCTCCCCCAAGACTCCCTTGCCTTTGGTCTTCTTTTTTTTCTTAATATCTGTTTGAATGGAAATCAGAACATGTTGCTACTCAGAACTGGAGACCCATCTGCATCTTCCTAAGAAAATGTACCTTTTTCTTTTTAAATGAAAATGACTAGAAAATACTTTTTTTAAAAGTTTGCTTCTTTTCTGTCTTACTGTAATAAACAGGCAGTATAAACACTACAGAGGGTGCTTGTTGCTGGACGCTTTGTTATCTGTAAATTATGGCAAGTACTCCCGCTGAGGGAGAAGAGTAGAGAATGTATCCCTCAGCTACCAGGGCCATGGAGGGGCTCCAGACCAGGCTATTATGATCTGTGAACTAGTGTTAGAGACCGAGTCTTCCATCGTCAGCCACTCTATAGCATAAGGATAACCCATTTGGGGGTGATTTTGCTTACTTTTTGCTTTTATAACCCTTTAAGACTAGAAATACAATAGTTGTTACAGTATGTAGAATATTTGACTCATGTTTTTGATCAAAAAACTCTTCTTTGATCCATAACCACTTAATGAAGTGCTTTTTAAAAGGTCTTATTGCCTAAATATTGGGCGTTAAGTGAGGCCTGTTAAGAGAAAGCATAAAACTCAGAATTCTGCCATTGAAATGTTGGGATTGCTTTGACTAGGTCAGACCAATGATTCTTTCAACCCTTTATCCCCTACCCTGCCAGTGAACTGTGAGTGCCAGAGTTGTGACCATCACAATGACCTTAAAGGCAGGAAAACCCACAGTTTACCTGGCCAATTGTATGTCACTCTCCTGACCGACGAGAAGTTGACCCAAAGGGTGATGGGTGAGGAAATAAGATACTCTAGTCTACTTTATGAGCCATTTATTGGCCTGCTGTGTATGTCTGGGCTGTAAACCTCTTCAAAAAGTAGGTAAAAAATTAATTTTGTTGTTCTGTTTTCTAGATGAGGTGCGGGGAATAGTGGAAAGAGCAAGCTTTGGCATTAGGTGGACTTAGGTTTGCACACTGGTAACCCTGGGCATGTTTTCCAGTTTTTTTAGATCCTCAGCCTACTCCGAAGGCTTAGTATGAGGACTAGAGATGGTACACATACAGTGCTCAGCACAGACTGGCATGTAGACAGCCATGGGTGATGACAACTGCCATTGTTACTGTCACTCGACATGGGACTGCCAAGACTCTCTAAAGGCATCACTATATGATCATTTGTTCCTAACCAGCCACCTTCCACTTTCTCCTCCTTGATGTGTCATGAAAGCGTGAGCTTTACATTGTGTTATTTGCTTTCTTCTCTCAGATCTGTAGGAGCAAAGCTAAAGAATCTCAGCAGTATTACCACAGCTTGGCAGTCCGGCAGAGTCTGGCTATCCATTTCAACATCCAGCAGGACTGTGGTCACTTCCTTGCCGAAGTCCCCAACCGTCTGCTTCCCTGGCAGGATCCCGATGCCCCTGGAAAGGAAGAGGATGAAATGGAAGAGAGTGAAGAAGAAGCAAAGGGAGAAACTGGTGGGGAAAACCCGGAGCACTCTTCCAAAGCAGAGTCATCCCTGAAAGAGAGCCAGGGAGTCACAAGCAATAAGCAGAGAAGCCACGTCGTGGTCATCACCAGAGAGGTTCCCTGTCTCACTGTGGCCGATTTTGTGCGAGACTCTCTGGCCCAGCATGGGAAAAGCCCTGATTTGTATGAAAGGCAAGTCTGTCTGCTGCTCTTACAGCTGTGCTCCGGCCTCGAACACCTCAAACCCTACCACGTCACTCACTGCGACCTGCGCCTGGAGAACCTGTTGCTTGTCCACTACCAGCCCGGGGGGACTGCCCAAGGCCTCGGGCCTGCAGAGCCCAGCCCCACCTCATCTTGTCCCACAAGGCTTATAGTGAGCAACTTCTCTCAGGCCAAGCAGAAGAGCCATCTGGTGGACCCCGAGATCCTCCGGGACCAGTCCCGCCTCGCCCCAGAAATCATAACCGCTACCCAGTATAAGAAATGTGATGAGTTCCAGACAGGCATCCTCATCTATGAGATGCTGCATCTGCCCAACCCTTTTGATGAGAACCCAGAGCTGAAGGAGAAGGAATACACTCGAGCAGACCTGCCTCGCATCCCGCTCCGCTCCCCCTACTCCCGCGGCCTGCAGCAGCTGGCCAGCTGCCTCCTGAATCCCAACCCTTCTGAGAGGATCCTCATTTCAGACGCCAAAGGCATCCTCCAGTGTCTGCTCTGGGGCCCCCGGGAAGATCTTTTCCAGACTCTCACCGCCTCCCCCAGCCTAGTGCAGAGGAACAGCCTGCTCCAGAACTGGCTAGACATCAAGCGAACACTGCTGATGATCAAGTTTGCTGAGAAGTCCCTGGACAGGGAGGGTGGGGTCAGCCTGGAGGACTGGCTTTGTGCTCAGTATTTGGCTTTTGCCACCACAGACTCCCTCAGCTGTATTGTGAAAATCCTGCAGCGTCGTTAATGTGTCCTGGATGCTGCTTTACTACATTTTCACCTTCTTTGTGTCACCCACGTCCTCCCCTTGCTAATACTCACACAGAATTCAAGGAAAGAAGAGAGAGAAATCTTCCATCCCTGTCCATGAGCGAGTGGGTCCATTCAGAAAGGTTATTCAGAGCTCCAAATCGAGTGAGAAGCTAAGTCTGTCTTAACTTTCCAGAAATTCAACTGCACAAACATGCAGTTGCCCTCCCCTGAAACACCTTCCATCCTAATAGTCCCTAAATGCAAGTAAAAAAAAATGAGAATGCACATCCTTGAAGAGACAGCTCCTTTGCTATGAACTCAGTGAAACAGTGAGCTTTGTCCAGTTCCTCCATAATTCTGAATAGCTCCTGTCTTTTTAGCACCAAGTATTTATTCTCACTAGCAATAGACAGACTTAACCAATTTCCACCAGCATCCAGTAAGCTCTCACGACAGACTCTTTTTTCCTTTAAGGTATCAGTCGCTGACTCTTACCAGGCAGAACTGCCATCCTTAGCATCAGCCCAGTCTTGGTTACCGGGGCCTGTATCCTTTTTCAGCAGGTAGTAGAAAGAAAAGGAGAGTTCGTATCCCTTGGGTCATAGACCTGTTTTCATTTCTGTTATCTATAAGTGTGTGCACTGCATGGAAGACAGCCCTGATAGTCTCCCCTCTGCCGCCACTGCCTGGTTCTCTTTCACCTCTACTCTGTCCTCACTTGCCAAGGAAGTTTGGATTGATCAGCCACTTGCAGCCCATTACAGAGCTGACCTGAGGTGGTGTCACCGATGCCTCAGCAGGGTGGAGTGCAGTTCAGAGCTTATAAATAGCTGGCAGGACACGAGGAGATGATTTTCTTGCATGTGCAATTCTCCAGGGGCCATCAGGGAACAGACTTTAAAGTACCATTCTTTGATTATTGTCGAAACTGTCAGCATTGGCAGCCAGGGCTGACGGTGCCCAGATCACAGTGTCCCCCAAGCAGTAATTGGCCAGCTCCCTAACGCCAGCAGCCAGTGTTAACTGGTCTACCAAGTGCTGTAAGCAGCAGCCCTGAGTGAAATGGCGTCAGCTGAGCTCTAAGATCGCCTCGGACGGCACAGCAAAGCAGGTGTTGGGATGGCCGTAAGGCGGGGGCAGGACGAAGGCCACTGGAGAGACTGCTGACCCCCTCAGGACTGTGCCCTCTTCTAGAGAGACTGCCTCCAGTGTGGGTGGCACCTTGCTCTCTCTCAGACGGCTCTGAGGACGGCTCGCGGGGATTCAGATGGCTGAGGCAGTGACCGAGAGCTGTTCCCGGGCGTGGAGCCTGCGCCCCTCTCCTATGGATACATGTGCAATTTGTGTATGTATTTTTTTAGCTGTATATTACAGTGTTTATGTTACAACTTCACCTGAAGCGAGATCTACAGAAACCCTCCCCTTCTTCCCTTGGCACATATTTGCGCTAAGAGATGAGCGTTCCTTCCGCTGGGGTGTGTGTGCATGCACGCCCCTGTGCTTGTGCTCATGATTATTTTATTCAAAACTGTGAGTATCTGTTTACTTCATCCTTGAAATCCCAAGAGCCACTCGAACAGTGTGTGTGTGTTTGTGCACTTGTGTGTCCGTGTGTGTGCACATGCGTGCTGGAAGGCCAGGCCTCTGAGGGAGTAGCCTGTGGTGGGGTTGACAGACACCTTCTCTGCGCCTGGTCGGTGAAGGAGCCCTGGTGCCCCTCATCCGCCGGCACGGAGTTTCCGCAAAGCCAGGACTGGTTGTGCAGTATTACTTAGATAGCACACTAGTGGCCTTGGAAATTTTTAAACTTTTGACATTTTTACCAGCCTTTCATGTGATTCACCTGTATCAAAGAGGATCAAGAAAGGAGAAGAATGTATTTTATTGTGCTCTTATTTTTCTCTTTTAAGAGAATGGGATATGTGAGGCTCCGCATGGAGGATGTCCTTACCCCCGTGGCCAGCAGCTAGGACTCCCAGGAAAGAGGGCTGCTTGGCCCATTGAGAGTCTTGCCTCCTCTCGCCGGAGGGCAGGGCTCTGCCCTTAGGAATAGCCATGGAGTGGGCACTGCTGCTGCTGGCCAGCAGCCTACTCTCGATGTCCTGTGGCACGGCTGCACCTCGCCTGGCAAGTTGGTGTTTGCTTCGTCTTAGCATAGCCCATGTGCACATAACTCCTTGCCTGATTGCACACTGTAGTGGCAGCACACAGACCACTGACCGTATTGGCCAGCACATTCCCTTAAACTGCCCCACCCCAGCCCCTGCTAATCGTTTGCATATTGAGACATACCTTCTCAATGTCACTCTCGTGGTGCCTTGCCCCATGTAAGTTTGAATGTTGACTATTTAATGAGGTTGCATATTTAATGCAGAATGTTCCCTGGTTTCTCTATTTGTTACATCTCTAGATATCTTCTTTCCTTTATTTTTCTGTGACTTGGATCCACTCTTCCTTTAACACATTAACTACCATGTGAGTTGTATTTAACTCACACTAGTTTTGAGCCCAGGGCCTCGTGAAGCATATGTAACTCACACGTCTCTTCACCTTGGGAGCCATGAGAACTATTTTTCAAGCTGCATATAACTCATGCACAGAAAAAATAAAAAATAAATTTTTCATTAAATTAGAAAGGATCATTTTGTTTTCAAAGTTTTAATTCTATTTTCATAATAAAACACTGTGGCCCCAAGGAAAAAAAATTTTTTTCTAGTGTGGCAGTCAATGTGTTAACTCTATAGTATAATAAGCACGGACACCTCCACTACCATTATCTTATAACCAAGCACCTCTTCACATCAGATGTGTTTAGTACTGTTTTTATATTCTAATTTGTTAAGGGCAAAAGATGAATGCCAACTAGTCAGAGAAGGGCCTCAGGCTTCCCAGAGACAGGTGGCTAGAGTAATTTTTCTCTGGGTGATGACTGCAGACTGTGAGTTGGGAACGGAAGGGGGTGTTAAAGGTTATAGCAGAATAGAGAAATGTCTTTCTAGGCAAGAAGTGCTATATCAGATGGTCCTCAGAATATTTTGCCATAAAAAATTCAGTCAGTCTAACATTATCACAACTATTTTACATTTTCATTTTAATCGTAGTAGAAACTTTGAATTTATTCATCAACTGGAAAGAAAACCTACCCTCTGTAGACACAGATATACACCCACCCACACACACCCATTTTATAAATACATTCATATATATATATGAGTTTTGGATTGTGACTAGTATAGCACTTTATGTTTTCTCAAGTATCAACAAGTTATTGCCTTCCATATTAATTAGAAATGTTATTCTTTTCCATTGAAGTTTTTATTATAGATTCTTCCATTTATATTGAAAATTTGAATAATTAAGCTTCTATTGGAACTTTTCCTTAAGCTACATGAGCATGAACAATCTCTGTGACACTTTTGGGTGCTGGAGAAACACAACAGTGGCTGGAGTAGCCAAGAGCAAGACTGAATGTATAGCAGAGTGCCTTAGTTAGAATGGTAAACTAGTCTCGGAAGGAAGAGAGTCAGTGGATAGTCCACAAAGAGGACTAGCACTTCGAGAAGCCTCCCATGCTGGCTGGGGAAAGCCCTTTCAGTATATGTACACTAATGTGATGCCCAGAAGCTAATTCATGAAGAACAACAGGATGAGAACAAGACCAGCCATAACCTGTGGAACAACATAAGCGTCATGAATGAGATCCACCAGCCCCAGGCTGAGTTAGAATTGGAAGCCAGGAATGTGGCTAGGAGCTTCAAGATTCGCCCTCACAGGATGAGCAGGTGAGGTATGGGGAGGCGGGGTGCACAGGCACACAGCCCGCCTAACCTACTGATGTCAGGGCCTAAAAGTAAAATACCTTTGTTAGGATGCTAACAATTGGATCAGCCTCCCTTTGTGAGATTAAATGGGGCCCAGTTTTGCTTCCAAACTCAGAATAAACTTTTGAACGCAGAAAACTCTAAGCCAAGAGATCTGAACGTCTAGAAATACTAATGACATTTCTGGGATTAAAACTACTTAAAATTGTATTTTAAAGTTTCTAGTATTGTAAAATTTGCATGAAAGATCTTTGGGGCCTACTAAATAGTAAGGCATAGGAAGATTACACCCAGCTTCCCAAATTTGAGTTATGAATACTTTGGTGCTGGGAAGTCACCTGAGATTTGCTTTACTAGTAACCTGTAATTAGGATTTTTCTCTAGATTTTACCACCAGTGATCTAAAAAAATACAAGCTAGTCCCAGAAATAGTAATAGATTCAAGATTCTGTACTACATTTCAAATGATTCTAGATGTGTAGATAAAATAACATTTGGAGAGGAGGGGTGACAGGAATTTGACTCCCTGGGCCAAGTCTGGTGTGTTTTTCGTGCCCCTCACTAGTTAATAAGGACTGAAAATTCTGATCCAGCCCAGGGAGTGAACAGGATGGCTGCCCACGAAACCAGGTTATTAGTTTTATCTCACTGAAGCTCATGTCCTCAAAGGCCCAAAGTTCTGTACCGACACCAAGCCAAGCGCTGCTCTTGCCGAAGTGCGCGCTGAAGCCCAGCTGGCCACGCTGACAGCAGCGCCGAAGGGGGTTCCCTGGACCAAAAAGGTGCCGCAAGGACGCAAGAAGAGCTGCAATGCGAGATGCTAGGAGAGATTATACCAAAGAAATCAAGCCTTTCTATCCTGATGCTTCTAAGAGGATGAGGGTGAGCTGCGACCGATGCCATGGGCGGGGAATTCACACACATTCCATGTCAAGGTATTCAGCTAATAAAGCCCATCCTCAAAAAGCACCTATTTTTTTAAGAAGTCCATTTTGTATGTTAGAAGAAAAAGTGATGAGGAGGAGAAGGATGAAAGCCTGGGCAGGTACAAGGCTCCCCTGTAGTTAAGAAGGAGGAACTCTTCTGTCTCCCCTCGACAGACTGTGGCTGCTCAAACCTCAGCTGGGGACACCGTTTCCACATGACACTGAAAGCAGGGATTTTTAAAAAGAGATATGGTAGTTTTAATAGGTTTGTTTAAAGAATTCTTGGGAAATTTCTTAACAAATTGTATTTGTTTTATAAAGCTTCCTACAGAGTCATTTACCATTCATCATCACCATCATTTAATATTTGTAAGTGCCCAGAAGGTACAAGGTGCTAAATGGCTGTTAGATACCCTCTCCCTCTGCGGTTCGGAATCAGAGAAGGTTCTGCATAGGCTGCTGCCGGAAGCTTCCCTGCTCAGCCGGCTGCGGGGCCTGCGTTCCGGATGTCCGCAGAGCCTGTGAGTTTAGCCCAGCTTCTCACCCCACCCATCCCATCCACTCCCATGTTTTGTTTGTTTTTTTTAAAATCAAGAAAGTTTCAGGGAATCAAGAGGTTGGAAATTTTTTAACCTAGCAGAAGTACAGAGTCATATATTTTGCTATGAATATTAGTGCAGTACAGAAAGTACACTTTGCCCTTCATATGTGGCTAGGACGTGTGTGTCTGCACTCATGATAACTTGAATGTTGACCCAGCCCTGGCTTCAGGGTAGCATTTTTGAAAGGTTAAACCACGCTGCTTCAGAAACTTGCTCCAAATACTACCTGCTTATCCCTTCCCTTACCAGTTTGTAAAGAGTGTCCTGTGTGAACACACTAGGTCGGGTTTTCTGTTGACGATATGCAGGGCATTTTGGAGTGAGATGAAGGCAGAAGTCAGATGTCACCCTACTCAGTGTTTTGAATCATAACAGTCCTCATTCCAGTCTCTTTTTAATCCTCCTTGGCTCTGCCCACACTCTCTGTATTTGAAAATCTTGTTTTTCTTGCTCTTCTTTCGGGAGCTTCACCTCTCTACTTACAAATTATAAAGTATGTATAAATCTGAAAATGAAAGGTCCCCTCTGTCACCAGTGGTGCCACCCTATGGTTTGCTGTGGTACTTTGCTGTGTACTCTGTGGCGTCATTACTGTGTAAATAAATTCATTTTAATATATACTAAAAACCAGACAAATGCTCGTCGTTTCAGCGACTTTTCCGCACAGACATGCTGGGGAGGGTTTGGTTGCAGACACGCTTATTCTTGCCCCCCAGGCTGGACGCCCTGTCTGTGAGGCAGGAAATGGTGGCTTTCAGCCCCTGTGCCCTCTGCACTGTGGACCCTCATTCGCCGTGGACTCGACTGGGGATTGCCTGCTCGTTGTTGCTGACCTTTCCCCGGGCCAGGCAATACACAGAGCGCTTCTGGGTCCGCACCAGCATGGGATTTGCTCCTCAGCAGCACAAACCTCCAGTCTGGCAACCACTTTTCTGGAACATGCCTTAAAAGCAATGTTTGCAAATGACTGTATTTTCTCTTTAGTCCGTCTTTAATCTGAGAAAAGTAGGCCCCAAAGAGAGAGTGAAGGCATCTGGCTTTCCGCACGCCTCAGAAGGCTGCAGCTTTGCTGCGTGAGATCGCCCCCTGGTGGCCAGTCACCTACAGGCTTCCTGGGTTTGTGCTGCGTATCTGAGAGGCCCTGGCTGACCCAGTGGAAATCGCAAGAGCTGTGCAGATGTGAGCAGGGCAGGGCCTTGTGCAGCAGCATCTGCAGAATTCACATGCCTTCGGTACTCCTCAAGGCATGTGGTCACACACAGGGTCCTCACGAAGGCAGAAAAGCCAATGTGTGGACGCTTCAGCAAAAGAGAGGTGGCCGCCTGGCACAGGCGGGAGTCAGCAGCGGCAACAATGGCTGCTGTGTTGCTGGAGGAGAATGGA
Organism: Cheirogaleus medius; assembly: GCA_008086735.1. Taxonomy (NCBI): domain Eukaryota; kingdom Metazoa; phylum Chordata; class Mammalia; order Primates; family Cheirogaleidae; genus Cheirogaleus; species Cheirogaleus medius. Next base: position 1,247,445 of record VBSM01001118.1, read on the forward strand.
TGAAAGAGTAGATGTAGATCCTAAATTTAGACCAGCTTTTAGAGCTCCAGACCCTTCCAATGTCTCCAACCCCGTGTTTCTGCTCTTCTCTGCTAGCAAGCACCCTGGGATTTGCAAACATTGGTTTTAAGGCATATTCCAGAAAAGTGGTTGCCAGACTGCAGGTTTGTGTTGCTGAGGAGCAAATCCCATGCTGCGGTGGACCCAGAAGCGCTCTGTGTATTGCCTGGCCCAGGAGGAAGGGTCAGCAACAAAACCAAACAGGCAACCCCCAGAGACACGGGCTCTGCCTGCTGCAGTTTTCCAGCCCACTTGCTGGAGAAGAGCCTAGGGAACCTTCCCAGTTGTCAGCACAAAACACCGGCTTCTGGCGGAAAGGAGCCAAAGAAAGAAGTAAGCAGTTAGGTCTGGGTGGTCACAGAGAAAGTCCACCAGGGTTGAGTCGCTGTCCAAAGTTCTGCTGGCACGGGTGGCCACCTGGAGCCCTGAGAGGATATAGGCAAGTGGATAGTGGGGCAGTTCAGTATTACCCTGCCAGACTCCAGATGAGGTGGGACAGACCAGAAGAAATTGAGTTTCTGTGTTTCCGTGGGATTCCTTTGTTCCTTGGTATAACTGGAGAGCCTGGAGAGAAATCGTCCTAGTCCCCCCACATTGCCTCACCCAACAGGGGACCCATTGCTGGGAATTCCATTAGAGGGTCCTCAGCGAGCCCACCCTTCTCTGACTCTGGGATCCAGAGAGGATGGCTGCGGACACGTGGAGGGGCTTTGGCAGCCACATGCCTGCAGAGTGGCTTCTTTTAACCCACGCCACAGAGAGTCTCGGTTTTATTCCTGCCTGAGGCGAGCTGGTGTGGGGCACTCCCAGCGCTTGAGGTTGCGAGGCGCCCCTGCTCCAGGAGCCCTCTGCCTCCTCGCCAAGGCCCAGCGATTACGCTTCCCTTTGAGTGAGCCCACGCCTGCGAGGACGGACCCTCGTCAGTGCCTTAGGAGCCAAGACTGCGGTTGGCAGATGACAGGTTGTTGTTAAGAGCAGCTCAAGGTAATTACTGCTGAAACCTAAAAATTGGATTTTACACTGGGTAGAGGGCAGGAAGCAGTTGGTTGCCAAGATCCAATTCTCTCAAATTGCAAACCTCTAAGAGGAAACAGGCTGCCTGGACACAACCCGACTTCCCCTCGGGAAGGCGCAATGGAAGCAACAGGAAGGCTGAGTGGTCCTGGCCGCCAATCTCGGCTTAAGAATCCAAGTGGACCTGGGAGGGCTTCTAAGGAATCTGCAACTGTGGGGACCAGGGAGGTTCTCTAGAGAAGCAACTCATCTGCCGGGGGGTAGCGCCCATTGCTCACCAGCCCATATTGGAGCTGGAGTCAAAAATAGAGCAAATACTTCCGAACCTGTGGTTCATGTTTCCACTCTCTCCCTCTCACCCAAGTACTAGCACCACTCTCCACTGAAGACCCAGGGTACATCTGAAGCCACTCCAGCCCTCTAGCTTGACAGGGCCACCCCTCTGCCTCTCTCCATCTTGGTCCAGTCTGGCTTCAGCTGCCACAGGTGTCTGCCTCACCCAAGCCCTCCCGGCCCTGCCCGACTCATGCCACCTGATGCTTAGGACAGAGGCCACTGTGAGCATTGAGGTCTGCAGGCCTGTGCCCCTCAGGGCCTGGGGGCATCTGAGCTTCTCAGCTTCCCCCACTGACTCTTCCTTTTCCTCAGCTTCAAGCCCCTCTGTGCTCCTGGCCTGGGCACTGCTGCAGGGAGCCGCCAAGCTGCAGCCCATTGAGGGTGTTAACAGGAACAAGCCCCAAACCGAGCTCTTCACACACAGCCCTGCTTCATCCTCACTTCCGCCCCATAGGATGGCTCCATTCCTCCTTAATTTCAGATGAGGAAAATTAGTTCCATTTTTTTACTCAGCTAATCAAAGCTAGGATTTGAACCTAGTGTTACCGAAAGTTCAGCACTTGTCCCTGAGGCTGCATCAGAAGAACCAGGACAAGTGGTTTAAGGAGAAGGAAAGAGGAGTTTATTAATTTTGGGGCAAATGAGGAGGTTGACAGACTCCTGTCTCAAAGTACCAACGCCCTGCCTCTAAGAAGGAGTGCAGAGCTTTTAAAAGTTCTGATTGATCCCATAATCCCATTTTTGGCTAAAACAATCTCATGACCTTCGCCTGGGCAATTCCCTTGGGCCGTCTCCTGTGGCACAAAGGACAAAGGACACTCCCTGCCCCTCCCACCCACTGGCCTGAGGCAGGGATGCAGGTTTTAGTTCTCAAAAAGGGGGGGGGGTTTGAAGAGAGAGAAAACATTTTCGCCCTTTTCCAGGCCCTGCTCTCTGTTACACTAGATCTGTGTGACTTCCGGTTCTGTGCTCTTTTTTCCACCCATTCCTGCCACCTGTGTCCAGCAAGGACGTCAGGAGAACTGTTGGAGCTAAAAGGGGGCAGGGGAGCGCTTCTTGGGGAATGGTCATAGAGCCTTGCAGGCGGGAGGCCTTTTTGCTTCTGTCGTTTCATGCACTGAGCGCCATGTGCTGGACACCCAGTGGTGGACAAAGCCAGCAGGGGCCCTGCCCCAAGCGTGACAGGCACAGGGCAGGGAGTGCCAGCTGGAAGGGGGGTGTAAGGAGCAAAGGCCCTTGGCCCCCTAAAGGTTCGCTGAAAAATCACTGACATGCAGCAGATTGATTAACAGGAGAAAAGACATACAATTTTATTTTAACATGTATACGTGGGAACTTTCAAAATGAATATTCAACTCCCGACGGGGCTTAGAAGCTCATATGCCCTTCCGGTAAAATGGGTTATGTCAGGGGAAGGAGGGATTCTGTAGTGAGGCAATGAAGGATTGCCAGGGAGGATGAATGGATGGGGAACAAAGATTAACTGGCAAATAGCTCTCTGTGGAAATTGAATGAGCCTGAAAGACGGGACATTGTCATCTTAAAGAGCCCGTTCAGGTGTGGTCACACTCCTGGTCTTACAGGGAGGAGGAGAAAAGAACCATTGTTCTCTTTGGTGGGTCTGGATCTTAGGCAGATAAAGAAACTTGAACTTTTGGGGAACAGCCGATGGTGGGGTTGGGGAGGAAGGTCAGAGAGATCTTGAGGCTCACTGTCAGTTCAGCATGTCAAAATGCCATATTCTGGGGTATTGGTTTCTGAACCTCAACAGGTGCAAGGGGCGGAGGCGCCTGCCACTGCTGTGTGCCTAGAGAACAGGGTGGAGGGTGAGGCCAGGGTCTGGAAAGAACCATCTTCCCTGGAAGTCAGAGGCCCATGGGCAGGACCGAGCGTTCATCCTGAAGACAAAGGCAAGGACGTCTGGAAGCACATTCCGGGCCCCAGGGATGCAATTTAGCCCTATGGAGCCCAGACACAGGTCAGGGTCAGGCAGGCTCCCTCTCGGCACCCACCTTTACGTCCCCACTGGGCTAGCCACAACCACTCTCTCTCTCTCTGGAAGCCAAAAACTGGTTTGGAGGATCTTGAGCAGATTTATTAACCTCTGTGAACTCCACTCACCTCATCCATAGGATGGGGTCTTGCTGCCACACCCTCCTAGGCCAGAAGCTCAGAGAATGGGCCAGTGAGGTGACATTTGTGCAAATGCTTTAGCCTGCGTCGTTAAGAAGTAGAGCACCCTAGGCCTTCGGAAGGAGGCTGGGGAAGGGAAAAAGGCATTTTGCTGGTTCTGATAAAACTGGTCATAGCCAGGAAGAGTGGCTTCTGCAGGAAAGGCACCTGCCTTGAAGCCACAGTCCGAGGGGCCACACGCTCAGGGTCTGCACACCCTGGTTCTGCCCACTTTCCTGCCTTCCAGCCAGCTTCAGGCTAGCTTGTCCTGCCTTGCAGGGTGGGTGGAGGTCCCAGACTGAGAAGGGGTCTCCTTGTCAGAGCACTTGTGTGTGGTGGGGCAGGCTCGCCAGGGGTCTATTTGAGGCATCAAGGAGTAACAGAGAGCAGGGCCTGGAAAAGGGCGAAAGCGTGTTCTGTCCCTTCAAACCCCTCCCCCTTTCTGAGAACTAAAACCTGCATCCCTGCCTCAGGCCAGTGGGCGGGAGGGGCAGGGAGTGTCCTTTGTGCCACAGGAGATGGCTCCAGGGGATTGTCCTGGCAGTCTTGCTGAAGATGAGATGACTCAAAGCTCCATACTTCTGCTCAGAGGCAGGACGCTGGTACTTGGGAACAGGAGTCTGCCAGCCTCCTCATTTGCCCCAAAATTAATAAAGTCCTCTTTCCTTCTCCTCAAACCACTTGTCCTCGTTCTTCTGCTGTGGACTCGAGGACAAGTGCTCAACTTTGAACTTCTGGTAACAAAAGAACCCCCTGGGAGGCAAAATGCACCTTAGGTAAAGAGAACGTGGAGGGTGGCCTTGGACGCGCTGGGAAGCTGAGGAGATGCTCGTCTCACTGGGCAGAGGAGTCTCTCTAGAAACCAGCCCAGGGGTGCTTCCCAGGGACTAGCTTAATTCTATCTGCACCAAAATCCTGTGAAGTATCCCCATTTTACCCATGAGAAAACAAACCAGAGAGGTTTTGTTTGTCCCAAATCCCTACACGGGGAACTAGGATTTGCCCTCAGGCGGGCTGCCTCCACCTCCCCACTGGGGCTGTGGCAGTCTCCCTCACTCTCTGGCTGTGGCTCTGGTGTTGTCAGTGGCTTGTGGCGCCCAGAGAGGAAGAGCCATGCACAGTGCGCGTCCACCGCCTCCTCGCGCCTGCAGCCCGCCAGACCCTCGCAGCAGCCTCGTCGCCAGGCCGGCCTCCTCGCTGCCCTGCCAGACGTGGCGCAGACCCTTTGCACCCACGTTGCTCCTGTCCTTTTTCTCCGTGTCCTTCAGGGCCCCGAGCAGCCAAGAGGCTTCTGGGATGACTTCAGCTGGACACATTCCCTCACCCATCTGAAGTCAGCCCCTGGCTCCGCAGACTCAGCTCCTGTGAGCGTGTGTCTGTGTACAGCCACCCCCAGCGAGCACCCAGGCAGAGGGCTTGGCTTCGGCTGCTGGCCTGCTGGCCTTGGGCCTGACTCACGCTGACAGGGAGGGGCAAGGAAGACAGCTGCCCCTGGCTGCTGCAGTGAGCCCGGCCCTGGGCCAGGCCTTCCCACACATCACCTCATTTGATCCCCACTACTGCCCTGTGACACCCATTTCGCAGGTGAGGAGACTGAAACTCAGAGTGGGTGAGAAACCCACCCAAGGCTGCACAGCTGGTAAGTGGTAGGGCTGAGATTCAAACCCAGGCCTGGCTGATGTGGCAGCCAGTTCTCCTCCCCACCACTTTAGGAGTACTGTTGGCCTGTTTTTGTTCCAGTGGATAGGCCTGGGCTCTGTGGCTTTCACTCCCACTGTGACAGACTAGGGTACCCAAGGAAGGCTTCCTGGCACACGCAGAGTGTAGATGGGAAGAAAGGGGCCAATGCAGAAGGACCAGCCAGGCAGAGTCATCAGACTTGTCGGATTCCACCTGTAGGGCTGGCTCCCTGTCCTGTCGGACCTCGCTGTTTCCTGCAGGCTAGCGGGGCACAGGGCACTGGCTCTGGCTGTCTTCAGACACTCTAGAGACCTCTCTCAAGAGGCCCCAGAGCAGGCTGAAATCACCAAACAAGCAAACCGCAGCCGGCCTGCCCAGCAGGTGCCTGTGTGCGGTGTGGCGTCCCCGCCAAAAAGGCAACCAGGTGGCCACCAGCCGCCCTAGACACAACTGGCAACCTTCTTTTCCTTTTTCTTTCTTTTTATAACTTCTGGTTAATAATCTGCTTTCCATTTACCTGCCCCTTCCAATCCCGCTCTGCAAATTTGCACAAGATATACACGTAGCCTGGAGGGTTCCACTCTCTTCCAAAAATGGGCTCTTACTGTGCACAACAGTCTGCAAATTGCTTTTCTCACTTAACAATGCATCATAGACGTAGCACTTAAAAGGCAGATTCTGTCACTAAAAATAGTAGTGTTATATAACATACAAGTGTATAAATTTTATTATGATTCTTTCTGCTTGTCTGGGCATTCTGTCACACACTCGTAGGGAGGGCTGAGCCACACCGTGTGAGAAACAACGGCCCTCTCCTGAGACGCACAGAGAGATGAGCTATCAGGTTGTCTTCTCAAATATTTTAGTAACATTGGAATTTAAAGTCTCAACGGGTTTTTCTGGGTAGAGAAACTTTAGAAAATGTTTCTCAGAGTCACTTGGAAGAATGAATAGATGAACGAAACGCAGAAATTGTTGAAATTGAAAGCACAGTTGAACATATGAAAGAGCTATGATCGATGAAATAGTGCAATAGAGGTACCAAAAAAACAGTCAATGTGACAGAATAGGTCATCTAAAAATAGTATCTAGTGTGAAACTAGTGTCTATGATGTGGTATAGGGTCAGTTAGACATCACTATATGGAGAGCAAAGGAAGTCTAACCCCATAAACGACACTGGTACAATTGGTTGCTTTGGGGAAAAAATCCATCTGCATGCTGTAGACCAGTATAAACCCAAACAGATCAAACAAAGAGTTACATGCCACAAAAAAAGAGAAAAGAAGGAAAGAAGCCTTAAGAACTAGAAAGAATGCTAAGTCAATACCTATTTTATCTTTTGTGGAGAAAGGACTTTCTAGGCTAGAAGGCATCTGAAAGGGGCGGATCAATAGGTTTGACTAAAGATGATAAACCCGTGTCCACTAAAAACAGTAGAAACAACTGAAAACTAAAGAATCAGGAAAACTATTGCAAGAAATAGAACAGACACAGGGTTACAGTCCTGAGTTACAAAGAGCAGTTGGAAATCAGCAGGAATATGAAACACCAGCAGATGGATGAGAACAGGCAGGTCACAGAAGAATCCAAATGTTTAACCTTTCTAGAAATAAGAGAAATAAAAAACTAAGATGGCATATCTAAAAACATTTTAATAGCCTTTTCTGATTACAAAAGTAATGTCTGTTTATGGTAGAAAATTTGGAAGATAGAATTGACCCACAAGGTCACTATCAGAAATGACTGCCGCTGACATTTTCAGCAGATCCTGCAAGTGTTGTTTACTCTGCCTTTTTCTTTTTTAATGAAGATCATATTGTTGGCATCTCATTTTCTGCCTATCAGATTAGCAAAGCTTTTTTAAAAGGCTTATACTCAATGCTGGTGATAGTGCACACGGCTCAGTTGATATCAGTGCAATTGAATTGGATGGAAAGTTGGAGTGTCAGGCAAGAGCTGACCCCAGTAGACCAGGTGGGGTGTAGATTTCAGATCACCAAGGTCAAAGTGCCAGAGTCACCAGGGAGTTCTTCAAAAGAACAGACCATGCAACTCCAGTGACTCCGAGGCCCCCTACACCCAGGGGTCTCTCTGCCCAGTCAGCTGCCCGGTTTAGACCCAGGATCCAACTCTAGCTGTGTGTCCTCAGGCACTCTCTGAGCCTTGGTCTCAACAGGAATTCCTGTCTCACGGGGTCATTTTCAGGGTTAAAGGACACAATCCAGCCAATGTGTTTAGCCTCCTGCCTGGTAATAGTAAGCGCTCAAATATTGTCAGATCAAAAAGGCAAGCTCCAAGTGGGTATTTGCTTTCTGTCTTTATAACTAAGGGCCCATCAAGGGATTTTTTTTCTAAGCAAAGGCACTGTGAATTCAAATTTCTGCCTCGTGAGAGTTGGAAAGCTGCTTGCAGCTTTTGAATGGCAGTTTCTCCAGGTTTCCAAATATCTCCTGGCTGAATTTCAGAAAGCCTTGTTAACAGTCCTTTCTCTGAAGACCTCCTACCTGCCCAAGGTGACATACACATCAGAGGCAGAAATGGGTCCAGGCCCCTGAATGCAAGCTGCCTTCCTCCCTACACAATCTTGCCCGGCACACCCCAGTGTGCAGTGAGCGGGTGGGGTGCGTGGGCTGCAGTTGGAAGTGGGGGTGGGGATGAAAGCAGCTGCTGAGGCCCCTCCAGCACTGGGCCGGATGCTCACTAGAAGGTCACTGTGTCCAGAAGCGTCCTTTCCTTCCAGCGGCAAAGCGCTCAGCAGACCCAGCCCCTCCGCAGAGCCAGCTGGGCCGTCGTTTCAGCCCCTCGTGGCTCTGAGCCTGGAGTAGTAGATGCTTCAGCCGAATGTACTTTGTTTTGGGGAATGTCATTAAACTACTTTTGTGGAAACATTTTAATTGAATTAGATTGTTTTCGGATTGTAATAAATGTTAATCGAGTGGGCCGGGTGTCCTTGGATCTAGCTGGCCTCTCTCAGTTTAATTAGGAGGTGAATATGGACTTATTTCTTTTGCCATGAATTTGTGGTTTAAACTTATCTTTTGTGCTAATAAGTGATCAGGCAAATGCAAGGAGCAGATGATTTCTTATATCTGAAATTCAGTAATAACCTGCTTCACTCACAGAGCTGAGCAGCAGCCTCTGCTTGGCGCCATCCGGGCATGACCCAGTTCTTCTGTCTTGGCTTAACCCCTTCGGTACCAGCGTGGACAGCCACAGACGAACGCGCACAGCCCAGCGTCAACTATAGTCGACAGCCACAGACGGACGCGCACAGCGACTTTAGCCGACAGCGGTGATATGACTTTTCTAATTTTTCATTTATCAAAATAAAATTGTGAACATTTAGAAATAACGTAATGAAAACATAAATGTCTATGTTACCTATTCTGCTTTACATTACAAGGAAAACTGCCTCTAAAGTCAAACAAGCTTTCAGTGCTTTAAAGCTTTCCTCATCACACAAGAGCAGAACGGATGCGTCGTCAATGCGCAGCGCACACTACCGTGCGGACTGTGAGTGCCGGCTGTGGGCGAGGGTTCGCGGCTGGTGAGTGCCGTACCCAAGTGGTTAATGAGGTTTCTCCATTTGTCTCAGGAAAAGAAAGAAGTTTGGAGTTTTACAAACATCTCTTTGTCTCCCAAGGATAGCAGTCACCGTGGGGGATGGAGGTGCTGGTCCCCCGGGCGTGGCTGACCTGAGTGGAAGGTGGCCAGCAAAGCAGCTGTGACTCCCAGGCTTTTCGTCCAGCCCTGGAACAGGCAGGCCGCGTGGGCAGTTACTGAAATTCAGAAAAGCCAAGAGACCCCAGAAGCTTCCTCATCGTAGAGATGCAGAAACAACAGCCCAGAGAAGGAAGCGGCATGCCCAAGGCCACACAGCATGGCTCTGGGACAGTAACACCTACATTCCACAGCATCTTTGACTAGTAGCAAACTCAGCTTGGGTCAACCAATACTGGCATGAGCCTGAGCCTGGGCCAGGCGTGAGGGCAGAGGTAGGTCCAAGGTCCTCAAAGAGGTTGCAGAATATTGACAGTGATGGTTGTGTAAACTGGGTAACAACAGACAGATCCATACAACATACAAGGCAGTGCGAGGGGCCAGAGAGGGACTCTAAGGGCAGAGAGAGCTTGGGGAGAGAGGCCGGGAGCTCCCAGCTCAGCTCATGGGCATGGAGATGGAAGACCAGGGGCAGATTCTGGAAATATTTAATAGGCAGAGTCAATAGTTCCTGGCTGTCCAAGAGGTCAGGTGTCCCGAGGGGATCCCCAGAAAGAGCAGGCAAGGAGGAAAGGAGGCTGCTGCCCTCTCTTGGACCAGTTCCTCGGCCGCTGAGTGGCTTGTCTTTCCCTTAATGGTGCCACAAAACGGTAAGACTTGCAGTGGCAGTGACAGCTCATGCCAAGCAGCGTCCTTAGGCCGGGTGCCATTCCCTGTGATTTGCCATGTGGTGCATTTAATCTTCAGGACAACCCTATGAGGTAGGTCCTGTTCCCACCCCATTTCACCAGTGAGAAAACCTGGGCGTGGAGATGGTCAATGACTTGCCCAAGCTCACCAGGCTCAGGAAGTAGGAGAGTAGGAGCCCCTCCGCTCTACCCCCAGCAATGTGTGCTCCACATTCAGATGGGGCTTAATTGACTCCTTACCCAAAATCATCCACTATAATGACAACAAGAGTCTAGGTTTTCCTTCGAGAAAACAAAAGACCTTCCCGGCGCCAAACACCATTCCCCAGGAGCCTGGGACACCAGACAGCTCGTTCCTTCCTCACCCATGCCCAGGGCCCTCCTGCCAGGTAGGAGCAGGTGAGGAGCCCGGGCTGGGCTTCTTTCCTGAAGGCCCCACAGTATAGCCAGAAGGGCCCGGCTCAAACACACGGACTCCCTGTGTGACCCTGGGCACGTCCCTTTCCTCTCCAGGCCTCAGGAGCTGAGCAGGTCTGCATCGGCCCCTTCCAGGGCTGCCGTGGGGTCCCGGGGGCCGAGTGGGCAGGACTCCTGGCACGCAATAGTTGATGTTTGCTGTGATGGTGGCTTCCTGTGCCTTACTCCTGGGTCTCTCAAGGCCCAGGGGGTCTGAAGACACAGAGAAGTGTCTTCACAGAGACAGCCACTAACCCTAGAAATTGGCCCCAGGCCCTGCCACCCAGGAATCAAGCTCACTGCTTGTAGAGCCCCTTCCTTTTGTAGGTACCCCCCTGCACAAACCCCGGGTTTGCCAGGAACCCCAGAGGCATACCCTTCCCCACCCGCACACCTGCCCCATCTCTGCCTGGCACTGTTCACCCTTCAAGGCCTCATTCTAGCCCACCTCCTCCCCCACCCATTGAGCTTCTCCCCACCTGCTCTTGGGGTGCTTCCTGAGGGTGTCTGCCCAGACCCTGCCTACTCTGCACTGGGCGCTTGTCTGAGGCTGGAGAGCTCCCAGGGCAGGCTCAGCCTTTGACCGGCCCCAAGCCTGACAGCCCTTCCCGAGGTAGCTCTGGCTGAGATGGACAGAGGGGAGAGGAAATCCACCCTCTCCACTACACACACTATCTGGTCCCACTCCCTATTATGTGGTCACAGCTGGCCTTCTCTCTAGCTCTGCCCCATCTGGCTCTGGGCCTCTCCCCACTCTGCCCTTCCCCTATTGGGCTGTTCCAGATGCTCACTGGGCCCCGGGGCATCCCTACCCTGCCCTTCTCACTGGGATGTGCCCTGACTTTGGGGCAGGGGCTGACACCAGGCAAGATGCCACTACCCACCACAGTGGCCCTGTCCCTGGAGAAATAAGAAGAGCATGGCTCAGGAGTTGTCATCTACTGGCTCCAGGAGACACCCACAACATCCAGGGAAGGAGCAAACCGGATCCTTCCAAAGAGGCCAGGAAGGTGGGCCCTGAAAAGCAGGGTTGAGAAGCGTTTCCCTCCCACCCTCACTACAGGGCAAAGAGGGGGTCAACCAGCCCCCAATTGATAGGTTTCCTGTCCCCTCTCTCACCTCTCCCAGCAGGATAGACCAGCTGTTGGTGCCAGATTAATGGCTACAATTAAAAGCAAAATGCCCTTGCTGTGGCCCACTGTCCTCCCACACCTGCGAGCCTGGGCGCCGAGCTCTAAGCCCCGGGAATGGGAGATTTGTAATGAAATCAGACAGGCCTCTTAGCCGCTGATGGTATCAGAGCCCAGGGGAGATGCAGACTTATTTCCTAATCTCCTGCGGAGCATCTGTCAGCCCGGCCACACAGCAAAGTCATTCCTGTGCGCAGCAAGGACCTTTCATGGGGCAGACTGTCGACCACCTGCCTGGCTGCCAGCCGCCTCCTCCAGCCCTGCATCAAGTCCCTTCCTCTAGCCTGGGCCCAGGCCGCACAGTCACTCGCACATGCACACAGGCAGGTCCGTCACCCACACACAGTCACCCCGATTCATTCACAAATGGCCTGCTGTGCCCCAATTGCACTGACAGGCAAAAGAGGAAAATAAGACTATCTGTCTAGCGGTGCTGGCAAACAGAAAAGGGTATCGTGGACAGAGCAGTTATAGCGAGGGCTTCCTAGAAGCTGAGAAGCAGAGAACAAGCAGGATGAAAAACCCACTGGTGCTGCATAGCCCGTGACCCACTCAGACAACTGTGGGGACTGGCTCCCCCACGACAGCCCAGAGATCCCCGCAGCTGCGGCAGCAGGGGGCAAACGGGCGGGGCCTCGGGAGCTGAAGCCAGCCTGGCCGCTGTGCCTGTGCCTGGCTTTGCTGGGTGGGAACTGCGTTCTGAGTCATGGAGGGGTCAGGCAGCCTGCACAGGACAGAGAGGGTAGGACCCCACAGTCACCACAGAGAGACTGCCACCACAGGGGAGGGTCGTGGCCCAGCAGCAGCGGCTCCTCCCACAGCCTGTCCTATTGCTACAGCCCCCCACAGACCCCCTGAGGACACCCCGCAGCCGCTGCAGGGGCAGGTGGTGGGAAGCAGGTCGATGGCCTGGACACTGCCGGGGCAGTGTATGGAGACCTGCCACGCGCTCCCAACCTCAGCCCCCGCCTCCCAATGCCAACAGCACCCCATGACACCTCAGACTTGAGGCACAAGGAACCCTGTGGCCCCTGTCCCCAATAGCCATTTGCTCCCAGTTCATGCCTGTGGAAGGGAGCTTCCGCCCCACAGCCTCCAACAAGAGCCACGTCAGGTCAGGAAGCCCTGTGCGCTGCAGCGCCTTCCTCCACGTGCGTGCTAGGTCCTAGCTTTGGAAAGGCTCTGAGAAGTCTTACTGTGACTTTTATTGTATAATTTACATTAAGTGCAGCTACAGATCTTAAATGTTCAGTTCAATGAATTTTGGCAATTACACCCACATAACCCATAACCACGTCAAGGTGTAAAACATTTCCATCACCCCAGAAAGTTCCCTCGTGCCTCTTTACCTCACCCCCACTCACCCCACAGGCAACCACTGTGTGAATTCTGTGACAATGCATGAGTTTCGCCCGTCCCAAAGCTTCGGGTAAGTGGATTCTCGTGCAATACGTGCTCCTTTGGGTCTGACTTCTTTCCCTCAGCACATCTGTAAAATTTGCCCGTGTTGTTACATGCGTCGGTGGTTGGTTACTTTTTATTGATGAGAAGTAGTCTACTATAAGAATATATTACAATTTGTTCATTTTTCTGCTGGTAAATATTTAGGTTTTTCCAGTTTTTGCTATGAACAAAGCTGCTATGAACACTTGCGCACAAGTCGCTTAGTGAACACACGTCTCGCATTTTTCCTAGGCAGGCATACCTGGAAATGGAATTCGTGGGCCTTGCACACTGCCAAACTGTTTTCCCAAGCAACGTGTGAGAGTGGCTGTCGCTCCACATCCTCACCACGATTTGGAGTTGCTTCTAAAGGAACTTTTACAAATTTGATTTAATTCAGCATTTTCCACACTAATTGAGCCACTGAACTTTTGAAAAATAATCCTTTTTAACATCCCACGGAACTAGTGCTCTGAAAAACTCGTTTGGAGAATGACATAGCCTTCACTGCAGCGAGAATCAGGGACATGCGCCACCCACCGCAGGCGGCGCGCCGGCCCGCCAGCTCCCAGGGCGCCGCAGGGGGACTTGGGGGTGCGGGAGCCAGAGGAGGCTGGCTGCAGAGAGGGCCAGAATGGCTGGCGAGGGGGGAGGGAGGCCAGGGGTCCCAAGCCCTCTGAGACCCCTCAGGGTCCCTGTCCTGCGGCTGTGACCCTCCGGGGGGCAGCCACCCCGCCGCCCTGCTTTCTCCTGCTGCGGGCTCCCCGTCCTGCTTTCCGAGGGCTCATTTTCCAGCGGGCTCGGGACTTTGCCCAGCTCAGTGAAGAATGTGGAGCGGGCAGGGGAGCTGGAAGTCGCCGCCGCGGCCGCCAAGACGAGAGCCTTGCCCATCAATCACAGAACACACTCTGCTCCCCCTGGCGACACGCGCGGTCGCCGGCAGTGGCGCGAGGGTGTCTCCGCCCGTCGTCCCTCCCTGAAGCCACCAACTCGGCTCACGAAGAGCGGGACTCGGGGACGCTCTCTTCCGCGACACCGGCCGCGCGCAGCGCCAGCACGTGGCGAGCGGGCGCCGCAGAGCGCGGGCGGGGGAGCGTCCCGGAGGCCGCGAGGGGCGCGAGCCCAGGGCTCCTCCGTCGGAGCGGCGAGGCCGAGTGTTTGCACGGGCTTCGGAACCTTCCCGAACGCCGCGCCCGCGTGGCGCCAGGCAGGGGACGGGAGGGCCCGAGCGACCCGCCGGGCCGCGGCTGAAGGGCGGAGCCGCGCACGCGCAGGCGTGCTGGGTCCCCGGGCGGGGCGGGGCTCCAGGCAGGGGCGGGGGGAGGGGCGGGGCTCCAGGCAGGGGCGGGGGGAGGGGCGGGGCTCCAGGCAGGGGGCGGGGGGAGGGGCGGCCTGCGCTGGGACAGAGTCGCGCTGCGGGGAGAGTGTGGACGAGAAAGTGTCTTAGTTCCTGTGGCTGCTGTGACACAGGACCACAAACCTGGGAGCTGAAAACAACAGAACTTGACTCTCTCACGGGTCGGGAGGCCGCAGTCCCAAATCCGTGCCACTGGGCCAGAATCCAGGTGTTGGCGGGCAGGGCCCCCCTGGAGGCGCAGAAGGATCTGTTCCTTCTCCGCCGGCTTTGGGTGGCTGCTGCGTCCTTAGCTTGTGGCTGTGTCACTCCCATCTCTGCCTCAGTGGTCCTACTGCCCTCTCCTCTTCTGTATGTCAAGTCTTCTACGACCACTTTCTCATTAAAACATTTATGGTGGCATTTAGGGCTCGCCCTGATAATCCACCATGATTTCTCCATCCCAGGATCCTTAATTTAACCACATCTGCACAGTCTGCCTTTTAAGGTGACATTCACAGGTTTCAGGAGGAGGCCAGTGTTCAGTCTACTACAGAAAGCATTACAAGGCCCTGCTCCCTGAAAGATCCATACGTGCAGGTGGAGCTGAGAAACTAAAGAATGAGGCAGCAGATCTGGTTTGTCGGTTGAGGATGATTCATGAGGGCGACTTACAGGCAGAAGCCGGGTCTTGGCTGCAAGACAGGCAGGTCTCTGCCCCACAACTCCCCAGACCCAGAGCTTTTATCTTGGGGAAAAGTATACGTTGCTCTAGGCGGAATGTACGGAATGTAAAGGTGGCTCCGTCACAGCCTGTGATGGATGCAGAATATCAAGGGTTGTTTTGGAGGAGAAGTGGGATGATGAATAGGTGTTTCCATATAAAGAGTAATCATCAGCTAGACATTTTGCCGGCATTTCCAGACTTGGGATTAGTCAGGCAGATTAACATTTAAAAATAAAGTCACTCTTGTCTCCACAGGCACAGACCAAACCAGAACTTACTTCTCTGGCTCCCTCTACATACTATCCTTCTATGATATAAAAACCTAGTCCAAAAAGACTAGAAAAAGCTAGTTAAAAATGAATAATATAACATACAAAAACCGAGAAATAAAATGGCAGGAAAATCAAACATTTAGTTGTCACAGCATAATCGTGACTTAGCTAAATACCTCTATTTAAAGATAAAGGCCGGGCATGGTGGCTCACACCTGTAATCACTCTGGGAGGCCAAGGCGGGAGGATCCCTCAAGGTCAGGAGTTGGAGACCAGCCTGAACAAGAGCTAGATCCCGTCTCTACTAAAAATAGAAAGAAATTAATTGGACAACTAAAAATACATAGAAAAAATTAGCCGGGCATGGTGGCGCATGCCTGTAGTCCCAGCTACTTGGGAGGCTGAGGCAGGAGGATTGCTTGAGCCCAGGAGTCTGAGGTTGCTGTGAGCTAGGTTGATGCCATGGCACTCTAGCCCTGACAACAGAGTGAGACTCTGACTCAAAAATGATAAATAAATAAAGATAAAAACCCTAATATTGGGCATGCACACACATATGCTTGTATAGACTCACATACGTACACACAAGTCCAACCACACACCAGTTACAAAATACTTAAAACAACAAAGATTAACATTTAAGGTCTGGCGAAGATAGCTTAGCCAAAGGCTAACAAACAGGAAGGATGTACTTATATGAGACATAGTAGAATTTGAGGCAAAATGCATTAAACAAGACATTTTTTTTCAGATAAAAGATGCAGTGTACCAGGCAGGTGCAGAATGAAAAAGTCTTTAACCAAGCCGTACTCTTAGTGGAAGAATTCATCAAAACATCTTTCTCAGAATCAAATTCAGTAGAGGAAAGAGAAGGTTTGAATATGACATTAAACACATTTTATGTGTGGTTCCCAAAGTCTGTTATCTTTTCAAATCCTCATGGAACAATGACAAAAACTGACCACATACCAGGCCACAAAAAAACTCAATAACCAAAAAATAGAAATCATTTCTGATTACAATGTAATTACAATCTAGAAATTAACAACAAAAAGATAACACCTTCACCCTGGGTCTAACCACTTATAAATTTAAACATTCCTCTACTTACTATAATATCATTCCTCTACTTACTTATAATATCAAAGATTCCTCTACTTACTCAAGTGGAATTAAATAATAAAAATTGAGATTATAAACTGAAATTATGAACAATGAGAATATTTCATACCAAAACCTAGATAGTAAGACTGAAGCTTTCCTCAGCATAGTGATCATACTTCGACTCTTACACACGAAGTCACTAACTCGTTTTATCATTCCGAGTGCCTGTCACAGTCCAGCGCGGCTTCAGGGGCTGGGATCGAGCAGTGATCAAAAGAGAGAGAGTTCATCTCTGCAGAGCCTACATTCAAGTGGATAATTGTAAGAATTACTGGGGGGGGGGGTTGGAAATGTCCTGAATATTCAATTCAAGAAGATAGAGAGGTACATTAAAATATTCTCAGAAAAGCAAGAGGGAGAAATAAAGAAAATGTATAAATTAAGGACTTAGAAAAATAAAGTAGAATTGAATAGACTCTGCTGAGTCTAAGAAAAAAAGGAAAACACAAATATATATCATTAGAGACAGCAAAGGGGAGATATAACTTCAGCTACAGAGGATATTATATAGATTATAAGAAAATAATATGTATAACATAATGTCAAAAATTTGAAAACTTAGATAAAATAGATATTATGGATAAAATGGATATATGTCTAGAAACATGTAAAGTAACAGGTTGGCTGAATGAGGGGTAGAAAACCTGAGTGACACAACAACCACAGAAGAAATTGAAAAGGTTGTTCAGATCTACCCACCAAAACACACAGATACCTAGATGATTTAAAAGCAAAAATTGACAAACTTTTGAGACACCTATAGTCTTATTAAAGTATGCAGAACATAATGATGGAAAGAGGCTCTTTGCAAGGCTAGCACACAGATCAAACATTGCAATTACAATTACAAGCAGAACGGCTGGAGTGCAAACTGCCCCAGGGGAGAAGTTACTGGCGGTTGGCAGCACCGTGTATGTTCGGTTGGGCACATGGGTGGCCTGTCACCCAACTATAGCTGTGGGGATATCTCATATACTGTGGTACTGCCCTCCTCTCACTCCCCACTACAATCCACATCTGTGGCTTCCTGGCGTGTTTTCTATGGCCACCCATCAGGGGAGGAAAAGAATTGAACAGGGTTTACACACAGACGGTCCACTAAAAGTGGACAGCTACAGTGTTACTGTCCCACTCAGGGAGGTCCAAAAGACAGTGGGGAAGGGAAATCCTCTCAGGAGCAGTACATCTTGTCGAACACTTTCCCTGGATGCAAGAGGGCCTGAGATCTAGAGCTACACCAGCTCGTGGGCAGCAGTGGGTGGTTTGGCCGGACAACCAGGGCTCCAGAGCAAGGACAAGACTGATGACGGCGTGGTTGGGGAAGAGACTGTGAGTGGACCTCTCAGAACTGACTCTGGGCAGCGACTGCTTGTACACCATGTGGGTGCTCTCCAAAATGCCCTCGCTGTGGAGGAAGTTCTCAACGATCAAGCCAAGATGACCCACCCAGCGGATGATCGGATGTCTGTAAGCCTCTTTCCTGAGTCACCCCTGCGCCCACTCAGAAATGAAGTAGTTTTGGAAGCAGGGACAGAGGCCACTCTGTTAAGTCCAAGTGAGGACTTCCAGCCTCTCTAAAGCTGAAGTAGCCAATGCAGCCAACAAGGGTCTAATTTCCAGAGGCAGAGACCAATTCTGCAAATCTGATATCACACTACAGTGAGGAGGACCAGTCAGCTATTTGATGGCAAGTTAGCTATACTGGGCTTCTTCCATCATGGAAGGGCAGCGATTTGTCCTCATTGGCATAAATATTTGTGTTGGAGTTGAATGTGCATTCTCTCTCCACCATGCTTCCATCAGCATCATCGGTGGACTGAATAAATGTCCTCTACGCCATCACAGCAGCCACACAACATTGTTTCTGCCCGAGGAACCAACTTTACATTCAAACTGAAGCGGCAGGCTGATGGTCATGAGATTCATTGGGTCTTACCACACACGCAGGAGCAGCCAGCCTCATAGAAAAGTAGAATGCACTGTTGAAGGCTCAGTTACAGCACCCTGGTAGACAACATCTGGTGAGTTTGGGACACTGTCCTCCGGCATGTGATATCTGAGCTCAACCAGCAACCAAGTTATAGTGACAATTTACAGCAGTCTTGGCACTAAGGCATGGATGTGGGAATGGTGCCCTTCACTATTAGACCAAATAACCCCTTCTCAAAAAATCTGCTTCTTGTTCCCACAACTCTACATCTGCTGGTTTGGAGGTTTTGATATCCAAGGGAGGAAAGCTTCAATCTGGAGACACATAATGGTTCCACCAAATAGGAAGTTAATACTGAAAACCAGCTGTTATGGGCTCCCCAAACCCCTGGAGGAACAGGCGCAAAGGGAGGTCATGGTGTTGGCTAGAACGGTTGATTTTAGACCGGTGCCGTCCCACACTGCAGATGCTAGCCACACGTGGCTATTGCAATTAGTTTGGGTTAAACAAAATTAGATGCCCAGTTCCTCAGTCACACTGCCACGTTTCAGGTGGTCGGTGTCCACACGTGGCTACTGGCTGCCAAGTTAGGCAGAACAGCTATGGAGCTTTTCCACCTTGGCAGGAAGTTCCACAGGACAGTGCTGATTGAGACTGTCAAAGGCAATAGGGAGGTTGTTACAACGGGGTATGAAGAAATGGGGGTGGCCTCCGGGAATGCTCTGCCCTGCCTGCTAGTCCTCCTGTACATGGTGCTAAACATGGAAGGAAGACACAACTTACTTAGGCAAGGGCACCAGGGCTTAGACCCCTCAGGAATCATGATCTAGGCTGCCCCACCAGTAAAGAACCCCAGCCAGCTGGTGTGGACTGAAAGCCAAGTAAACATGGAACAAATGGTAGAAGAGGGAGGTGACACATCGTACCAAGGCATAGACCATATATTTTCTTTCTTTCTGTGCCATATATCTATTTTTATATTTTAACGAATTTCTCTTATTTTCCCCTTTAATCCATTATTATATATATTGTTTGTAGAATATTGAGACAGGATCAGGACAGAGGTACAGAAGGAATGGGCCTCACCTGGAAATATTGGACTTAAAGTTGTATAGAGTACCTGAGAGCAGAAGTGATGTTTTCAGTTTGTTAGGCTGCAGCTGTGCAGCTAGAGGGTATGGCACTCAAAGCAGGGAAAGAAGGCTGCACTGCAGTAGAACTATGTTGGCAATTTTGCCCGCCCAGAGCTTGATTCTCCCAATAGCCTTCCAATGTTAGCTTAAGTAAAGTTGGTTTCTGTTGTTTGCAAACAAAACCTCTGACTGATATAGAAGTATAAGTATTGGCCAAGAATAGACCACATGGCTATTCACAGATGACATGCTTGTCTTCCTAAGGAATCATCAGGAAAAGAAATAGAAAGCATTAAAGAATTTACTGTGATGTGAAGAAATGATAATGTTCGAGGTGATGGATATGCTAATTACCTTGGTTTGATCATTACACAACATATACAGGCATCAAAACACCACATTGGAGAGCGCGGAGCAAGATGGCGGACAAGAAACACCGCCAGACAGAGCATCTCTGCAGAAAAGACAGCTTCTAGAAGATATTAGAAGAAAGAAGCAAGCAGATGACCACACATCGGACGGGGGTCGGACGGAGGGGCACCGGAGACTACGGGAGACTCCACGGGAGGAGGTTGCGGAGGAGAACCGGGAGAAGAGACTTCCTGAGCCAGCGGCTTGGAGACCAGCGGCAAGGGTGGGTGGAGCGGTTAACTTCCCATCCCTTGCATCCCGGACTGCTGGCGGGCTCCCCAGCGGCTGGAGAGACCTGCGGACACCAGTCCAGAGATGGCCGCCACCACTGAGCAGTGAGCCTGTAGCGGACGCGGCACCAGGCCCCCAACCCCCTCGG
>VBSM01001118.1:1267655-1283946 GCA_008086735.1 Cheirogaleus medius
AAAGAAAGAAAGAAAGAAAGAAAGAAAGAAAGAAAGAAAGAAAGAAAGAGAGAATAGAGAGATAATTCACTGCTTCCCCTGATGTAGTTAACCAATTTGTTATTTTATTGGTGATAGTTTTAGAAAAATTTCCTTCAGCTTCATGACCTACTGGTAAAGTCATAAATTTGGGAGATTGTTGTCAAACCTTTATCAAATTTCTTTTACAAATGAGCTGTAAGATCTCAGGGTGTTTCAAGTTTTCTTGTGTTAAGGACCAATCTTAAATACTCTGAATTGATGGTGCTCATTAACCAGAGCCATTCAGATGCACTCCTAAATTGCTACTACATTGCTTTGAGCTACATAATTGTGTAATAAAATTACTCTTATGTGCATACACTGTACTTATTGATGAGTATGTGTGGGAGTTTTGTCACTGGAATACTTGTTTCTCTAGGCTGTCTTGCTGTGTTGGTGCAATTTCGTGTGCTATTTCATCCGGAACTGCCAGACCTCATCAGGACAAGATGCATGAGTTATACCAAGATGTGATTCCATATACTGGGGTGCATAAAAATATCTGACTTCACTCACAAAAGTACTCACTGTTTGTAGTACTGCTATAACACTCAAGCCCTATAAACACTGAAATTCTGGTAAATTTTATTTTGCATGAATCCCATGAAAAAGAAGCAAGATGTGCGGTGCATTTATAATGGTATATGCTGCATTACTGAATATACTCTTGAAAGGAGAGAACTTCCATTTTGACTGGCCATCCATGAGAAATACACCTGATGGTCTGATGGTGGGAGAATTTTCCACAGACTAGCTTCTGGCTTTGTATATTTCAAACCTTTTTTCTGTTTCAGAAATTGCCAGTGCTGGGAGTGACACATCCATATTTCAATACGGCCTCTGGCCCTGGACGGGCATGTCGTGATGGCTGGGGGTCTGCACGGTGGCATTGGTGGGTAGGAGTATTGCCCCTGGAAGCCATTCCTAAACCAGAACAGCTAGCAATAACTTAACGATACACAGAAGTGACTGGTAACCTCATAAATATATGCCACTAAGCCAAGCAAATGTGTCTTTGACTCAACTTCCCATTAGCCAGATCCCCAAAACACTCATGGGCATCCAGCACCATCCAACCGGAGTGAAAATACGACAGAAAAGTTGGAGTGGAAGAGATTATGATCTTAATTGATTGTAGTTGAAACGTTTTACTTCTGCAAGTTTCACAGAAACCTCATGACCGTGTAAATATGTCGCTATGATGCCTCCCAGGGCTTTGCATGGGGCCTGGGTAAGTGAGCTTAATTAACATCCAAGCATATCTTCCCGTGCTTGGGCTACCAGAGTGGGAGCCGGGGAACAGGGAACAGTCCTGTTAGTCATTCCTCTCACCACAAAGCATGCCACGGTTCCACACAGCAACCCTCGCACTCGCCCCCTCACAATGGACGGGCATTGTCGTTCCCATCCCACAGAGGAAAAGTGGGGGCCCAGAGAGGAAGGACCCTAGGCCAGGGTCACACAGTTGGCAAGTGACAGAGCCCAGCTCTCTGTATCCCCGTCTGGGTCTCAATCCCTGCGTCAGGGCTGCACGGCCTCATTTGCCCCTCACGGAGGGGCGGGAAGGAGTCATGTCCCGGTTTTATAGAGGCGCTAGCCTTTGTAATCACCTCCTCATACCCACGCCTGGACAAGGGCTTCTATGCGCATGCGTTCATGTCACTCACAGCGGCCTGCAGGACAGTTCTGCCCACTTTCTGGTAGAGGAAACAGGCTCAGGGAGGTGATTAAGGCTGATTGAGGCTGATTAAAAGAGGCCGGTGAAACCAGGTCTCTGGACTCGCAGTTCAACGCTCTTTCCCTGCATTTTGCCTCGTCCCCCTTTAGAGGCTGAAGGGACCTCAGAGTATCGTCCAGCCCCATCCCCTGTTCCACAGATGGGAAACTGAGGCCCAGAGCGGGAAGCCAGGTCACACAGCAGGTTGGGGCAGATGCCCGCCTGACCCAGCTGTCAAGTGGGTCTCTCGGCCTCTCTCCTGCAAGCACCCAAGAACCTCCAGTCTGCTCCCCTGCGAGGGTCCCCGTTACAGGCTAGGCCTTCGCCCTGACCTCTGAGCGACCCGTCCAGCAACAGCACGGACCAGGCGAGCCCACTGTCACCTTCCCGCCAACGCCCTGCTTTGCAGCTGTCCCCACAGCCTGCGACAGGGGGAGAATCACGCCCCGCGCCGCGGCTGATGGGGCGACACGCGACCCAGGGGAGCCGATCCCGTCTGAGCAAAGCCCTGCGCGCAGACAGGCGGCGGACGCCAGCCGGGCAGCCCGGCGGCCAGCCTGTAAGGGCCCCTGTCCCCTGAGCCTTAGCAGTCCCTGGGGCCTGCTGATGTTTCCGTGTCTTCACAGTGACACACTTTCCCACGGGGTCAGTGAGAGGGTTTTTGTGCTGTGCAATTTAGACATTATAGAGTTAATTTATTTTTATTTTTAAATGATGGGTAATATCTATGTGGCTCACAAATCAAAACAAAACAAAAACAGACACATTAGGACGTCTTGCTCCCATCCCTGTTCCCACACACCCTATTCCTTAGTCCTCACTACGCAACCACTTTTATTCATTTCTGGTGTATCTTTTCCACCATTTCTTGATGCAGATATGAGCAAATGCCAATATATTTTTGTACTGCCCCCTTCTTACTCAGAGGTAGCCGTATACTTGTGTTCCTTGCGAAGTAAGCATACAATGTGCCTTGCATTTTTTCACTGAACAATCCTGGAGACCTTTTCATATCATGAAATGATGCATTTTACATTCCACTGAAATCATGGTGTCCTGGGCTCCCTGCAATAGAGATACCATAGGCTCAGGAGCCAGATTTTATTGGGAAATTTCAGTATTTCCAAAATTCCAAAAGCCTCTTCTTCTCATCAGTGGAGCTTAGACATGTGAAGTCTCGTGGAGCACAAGCCATACGGTGTGGAGAGGGCGCGGGGCCCTGCGCGCTGAGAGGCCGGCGAGACCAGGCGGGCCTGTGCATGGGCCGGGAGCTCAGGTGTGAGGCTGCACTCCCCTTGGGGCTGCAACACTGGAGAACGCGCGGGGCCGCACGGGGAAGCCTGAAGCAGTGGACTGTCCCTGCAGAAGCCTTGAGCCAAAGGCTCTAGGGCAACTCATTGGGAAACAGTGACCCTGCCAAGGCGTGAGATGGCCCCAGAGACTTCAGGTCAGATAAAGGAGCAGCAGTCTGTGGAGATGCTTCTGGTCACTCTGCTGGGGGAAAGGAGGAGGGGAGGCTGCCACCAGTGTCTGCAGGAGCCAGTAAGCACCTGACTTAGGACTTGGCCAGGGCAGGGATAAAAGCCCGTCATCAGTGTCTTCCCACAGGCCCGCTGGCCTCTGCCCCCCTCACGTCCCCTGGCCCTTCCCTGTGGACTTCAGAAATAGGTCTCTCGCCTAGCTCTGATTGGGCGGCTTATTTTCCTCTCGCCAGCAGCTGTTCCACCCACTGAGCTGGTGGCTGTGAAAACATGAAAGCTGTCAAAGCCTCCTTGTACCTCAACCCTCACTGCCTGTCCCCAGCACTGCTGGGCCCACCTCCGGCCCCTGCTCCTCAGGGTCCCCTCACCCATGGCCTCAGTCAGGGCGGCACCAGGGGCTGTGGGCCCAGAACAGGGAGCTCCCTTTCCCTCTGCTCACCCATGACCACATGGAGGCTGTGTTGGCCCCTCCCTGAGTTCTGGTGCACACATAGCTTCTCAAGGACCCATGTCTTCACTCCTAGACCTGCAGTCCCCAAGCCCCGGGCCACACGAGGTACCGGTCCATGGCCTGTTAGGAAACGGGCAGGGCATCACCGCCTGAGCTCCGCACTTCACTCCCACCCCACCCGGTTGGTGCAAAAATTATCTTCCATGAAACCAGTCTCTGGTGCCAAAAAGATTGGGGACCGCTGTCCTAGACTCTGGAACAATCACTGGCAAATGGTGATGTGGCAAATGGGTCTTTACCCGCTGCCTCAGTCTCTTTAACCCAATCCCCAGGCTTCCCTGGCCCCTGAGCAGTGAACTTTTGCATCTCTACCCCTACCTGTCCCCAGTGCCCAGGGATTCACACCCCTGTGCACCGGCCTCTAGCAATCATGCTTCCCGTCTACTCGTTTCTCCTCTCCCACACGTCTTTATTTTGTCCTGAGAACTGCTTCTGTAATTCTGTTCCTGCTGCAAGACGTGACTCCTCTGAAATGCCTTTTCTTGACTTCAGCCTGGCTCCAGCATCTCACCCACATGTTACTATGGGTCACCTCCTCTTTTAAGGAACTCCAAAGTGTCTTTCTTTTCTCTTCCTCCTTCATACCTTATCTGTTTGCTTATTCGTTTTAGATATATTGTCAAGGTTATGGGGCCATTATTTAGGGCCAGGACATCTTCTCACAGAGGAGTATTTGCTTTGGTAGGTAGTTCAGCTGAGATGGCATTGAACGTGTCTATATCCCTGAAAAGAGTGACTGCGCCTCGTCAGTTTACACGCACTGTCTCCCCCTCAGAATGGCAGGAGGTGAGAGCCCCTTCTCCATTCATTCCTTCAATCAGCAAACACTCCCTACAGCTTCCTGTCTGTGGGCCCTAGGGACACATATAAGAATAGGACATCATCGCTGCCTTCAAGAATGCTCGAGTCATGAGCAAGGATAATTTGGGACCACCAGTTGCATATTTTTGTGACACTTTATCCACTATAGTGACTGTGAAGCATCTTTTGGACACCCATTATGTGCCACGTGTTGTGCTGGCATTTATATTGCTTCATTTCATTCTCACAAGTACCTTGCAAGTTACCTGCGGTCAACCTCACTTTGCAGATGAAAAACCGGACGCCCAGAGAGGCTGAGTAATTTGTACAAAGTCACATAATAGGTGCAGAGCTAGGTTTTGATTCCAGGATAGTCTAATCCCAGGGCCAGGCTCCTGCCACGGGTGGGTACAGCCCTCTCTCAGCTCTGGTAATATGAAGGAGCCATGTCCACACTGGATCTTCACTCTGCCTCTCTTCTGCCCTCAGTGCAGCAGGCTGGACTTGTTGGACAAAGCTGGGCCCAGATGCTGGAAGGGAGCAACTGGCCTGCACAGGGTGAGCCGTGCAAAGCAGTGCGTGTCTCTTTGTCTGCACATGCACGTGAGGGCACAGCTAGCAGGCGACAGCAGGCCTTATGGGAGTAAATGGGGCTGTCCTTGCCTTTGCAGTGCGCCTTCATATGCACGGAGGCCTTATTATCACCAGAGTCACAGCCGATGGGTACTCCTAGCCTGGAAGGAGCCCTATCATTCAGCCAGCAAACCATTCCTGAGGCCCTGCCGTGAACTGGCCACAAGATAAGAGATGCACGAGAAATAGTCCTTTTTCTCTAAAGGAACTCGTAGCATAGCCCATCACAAACCAAGGTGCTAAGTGGGTTGATAGAGGGAGGTGTGGGGCCCTGGGAGCCCAGGGAGAGGGCTTTAGCCCAGCTTGAGGGGGACATCAGGAAGACTTCCTGGAGGTGGAGTTCAAACTGTATCTTGAAGGATGAACAGTCCTTCAAGGGAAAACGGGTGAGGGGGTAACCTGTTGAAGGCTCGACGGGAGGGAGGATAAGGAAGTTCTGGGGAACTGTAAGCAGTTCAGAGTGGCCAGAGACTCTGCCAGGGACTTTGTTACAAAGGGCCATTTAGCCAAGCTGGGAGTTTGGTCTCTTCAGTAAACAATGAGAATTACCAAAGTCCTTTAAGTGAGGGGAAGGCGTGGCCACAGATTTTAGAAAGATGGTTCCAGGAGATGTCTTGTTGTAGTGGTGTCTGGAGAGCAGCCCCGATCGCAGCCTTCTGCACTTTTCACAGGAAGCACGTGAAAATGCAAAGCGATTCTGAAAATCGCAACTGATAATCCGTTACCAGAACCAGAGAGGCAAAACTATCACTTCCCTGTGCTCCAACTAGGGAACAAAGCGATCCGCTCACATGAATAAGAACAGAAATACGGTTGGTCCTCCTGCCAGCCAGGGACCCCCAAAATCTAACAACTAGAACGGCTGCACACTTGCTGTAGGTGTGCTACCTTCTGAGTGCTCAGAGCGGTGTCCTCGAATTCTTATCCTTCTTGCACGCACCTCTCTACAATCAAATGAGGCTGCGATCCCAAAATAACGAAAACAGAGAGAGCAGGGGGCCCAGAGCAGCACGTGACGTCCAGGAAGGCAAAGGGTCTCAAGGAGAGGGGCCCTGAGGAAGCTTTTCACGAAACGCTCTGTTGATGTAGAATGAGGGGGCCACACAGGGCAACAGAAGGGACCCCACTTTCTGTGCAGCAAGAAGCTAGAAAAAGAAGAGCAAATTCAGCCCAAGTAAAGTAGAAGGAAATCAATAAAGGTAAGACCAAAAATGAATGAAATAGGAAAACAAACAATAGAGAAAATCAACAAAGCCAAGAGTTGATTCTTCGAAATGATGAGTACAATGGTAAACCTCTCTGAAAAGGGCTAAGTCACAAAAGCTATGCTAGGAATAAAGGGGACATCCGTACATATCCTATAGCTAGTAATGAGACTTGATGCCTGTGATATGTGAAATATGTATTTTGTCTTCATCCCATCTCTTGGCATACAATTCCTAAAATCCTAGGAATCTTTAATAATTGTCTTTTTGTATATTAAAGAATTTTCTGGCAGCTGGCAGCTCCTAGGTAGCTTCAGGATGGGGGCTGGTCACAGGAAAGACCAACACATGATTAGAGGGTTGGGCTTTCATCCCCAGACCCCAACCTCTGGGGAGGGGCAAGGAGCTGAAGGTTAAGTTGATCACCAATGGCCAATAATTTAATCAATCATGCCTGTGTAGTGAAGCCTCCATAAAAACCCAAGAAGACAGAGATTGTATGAGCTTCTTGGATAGCTGAACACATGGAGTTCCTGGAAAGTGGCGTGCCTGGAAAGGGCAAGGAAGATCCACGCGCCTCCCCACTGCCTCACCCTCTGCATCTCTTCATCTGTATCCTCTGTAATAAGCTGGAAAATGTAAATGTCTCCCTGAGTTCCGTGAGCTGCTCTAGCAAATTAATTAGAACCCAAGGGGGGGTGTGAACCCTACTTTATAGCCAGCTGGTCAGAAGCACAGGTAAAACACCCTGAGGCTTCTGACTGACGTGGGAAAGTGGGGACAGTCTTGGCGACTAAGCCCTTAACCTTTAGGATCTGATGCTGTCTCCAGGTAGATGGTGTCGAAATTGAAATGAATTAGAGGACACCCGACTTGTGTCCTCTGCAGAATCCATTGCTAGTTTGGTGTGTGGGGGAAACCCACATACATTTGGTCATAGAAGTGTTCTGTGTTGATTGCTGTGGAGTGAGAGCTGAGGAAAAATAATTTGTGTTTTTTTACACTCAGAATGCCAATAAATTTGACAATTTAGATAAAATGAAAAAATTCATTAAAAAAACAATTTATCAAAACTGATACCAAAACCAGTAGAAAATAGAAATAGGTACTATTTATATTTTTAAATGAATTATGGAAAATAATTCATTAAAAAAGATCATCCTACAAAGAAATCTTGAAGTCATATGGGTTTACCAGTGAATTATTCCAAACACTAAAGGAAGAAATGATTCTAACCTTACACAAATTCTTCCAGATGATACAAAAAGGGAGAACATTTCCCATCTCATTTTATGAGGCCAGCACAATCTCAATGCCAAAGCCTGATGAGGATTTTAAGAGAAAGGAAAATCACAGGCTAATATTTCCATAAACATAGATGAAAAAATCTGAATGAAAGCATTAGTGAATGAAATGCACTGATATGTAAAAGGGATAATACATCACCAAGTCAATTTATTCTAGGAATGAAAAGGAATTAGAAAATAAATCAACACAATTCCCTAAATTGACAGAAAAAATCATATCTCAATAAATGTGGAAAAAACATTTGATAAAATCCAATACCTATTCATGATTTAAAAGTATAAAACTTCTTAGCAAACAAGGAAGAGAAAAAAAATGTTAATAATCTGATAAAGGTATCTACAAAATCCTGCACCAAATGTCATATTTAGTGGTGAAATAGTAAAAGCTTTCCTCTGATTGGGAATAGATCAGGAAGGCCTGTTATCACCACTTCTATTCAACATTGTGCTTGGATTTAACCAGGGCAGTAGGGCAGAGAAAAGAAATAAAAGGCTATGTCTTATGTATTGGAAAGAAAGAAAGCTGTCATTATGCATAGACAACATAATTATGTACATGGAAAAAATTTTTTTAATCTACAGATAGAGCTGGGTATGGTGGACCTGTAGTCCCAGCTACTCAGAAGGCTGAAGCAGGAGGCCTACTTGAGCCCAGCAGTTTAAGGCTGCAGTGAGCTATCATGATGCCTGTGAATAGCCACCATACTCTAGCCTGGGCAACATAGTGAGATCTTGTCTCTAAAAAAAAATCTATATATAAACCCATAGAATCAATAAAATTTCCCAGGGTTGTTGGATAGATTGTCTATATACAAAAATCAGTAGTATTTCTACTAACCAGATACAAACAATTAGAAAGTGATGTTGTAAATGTAGGACCATTTACAATAACATTTAAGAAGCAAAAAGTATCTAGGAATAAATATAATGAAAGATGTTAAGGCTACACAGTTCATGACCAAGTGAAATTAAAGAAGATTTAAAAAAAGGAGAAAAATATATACCATGTTCATGGATTGAAGACTCAAGAATATTTATAGAAGCATTATTCTAAGTAGCCTAAAAACTGGAAACAATTCAAATGTCCCTCAACTACAAAATGCACAAATTCATCATGATATAATCACATAATTGAATGTGAATATTTATGAGAATAAATACACTAACTGCTACATGCAACAACATAGATGAATTCCATAAGCATAATGTGGAGTGAAAGAAGCTAAACTCAGAAGAGTATGATTCTTTATGATTTATTTATATATATGTATGATTTCATTTACAAAAAGTTAAAAAATGGGCAAAACCGACCTGATGTTAGAAGTCAGGACAGTGGTCACTCTTGCTGGGAGGGTGATGAAGAGAGGGAAGATTTCTGGGGTGCTGGCCATCCTGTATTTCTTGATCTGGGTGGTGGTTTCCCAACTGCTTTCACTTTGCAACGATTAAGCCATGCACTTACATCTGTGTACTTTCCTGAACATATGTTTTAATTCAGTAAAAATTTTAGTTAGAAAAAGAAATAATTTAGGGAGTGGAAAATCGTGATATGAAGGCTTCTCCAACTCAAGGACCAGGTTGAATTCTGTGTCATGTGTGGCTCCTGCTGTTCAGCAGTAAAGCTGAGTACTTGTTTATTTACTCATTTAATCCTCTCAGATTAAATGTACTCAAGGAAATAGGTATTATTCTTACCACTACTCCCATTTTGTAGAAAATACAGTTGTAACCTCTTCTCCATGATTTTGCTTTCCTAGGTTTTTGTTACTCATGATCAACCACAGACCGAAAATATTAAATGTAAAACTCCAGAAATGAACAATTTATAAGTATTCAATTGTGTGCCATTCTGAGTAGCGTGATGAAATCTCTCGCTCTCCCACCTGGGTCATGAGTCATCCCTTGTCCAGCGTATCCACACTGTATATGCTACTGGCCCATCAGTCACTTAGTAGCTCTCTAGGTGGTAACTGGATGAAAAACAGTGTCTAGAGCAGGGGTTCTCAAACTATAGCCTGTGGGCCACATGCGGCCCACCGAGGACATTTATCTGCCCTGCCGGGTGTTTTTGCCTGTTTTGTTTTTTCACTTCAAAATAAGATGTGTGCAGTGTGCATAGGAATTTGTTCATAGTTTTTTTTTTTTTTAACTATAGTCTGGCCCTCCAACAGTCTGAGGGACAGTGAACTAGCCCCCTGTTTAAAAAGTTTGAGGACCCCTGTCTAGAGAGTTTGGTACTATCCTCTGTCTCAGGCATCTACTGGGGGTCTTGGAACATATTCCTCATGGATAAGAAGGGACTACAGTATTAATGAATATTATTCCTCATTTTACAGATGAGGAAACTGAGACCCACAGAGTTTAAAATAACTTGGCCAAGGTCACAAAACAAGGTCACCTAAGGGGTCATAACCAAGAGTTGAATCTCAGCAAGTTGGTCCCAGGACTCACTCTGCCATGCCACTGAATCAACCTGTCAGCTGTTTCTGTCTGTTCCACTTCTTCCCCAGTTCCTGGAAAAGTGTTTCTCAAGCCCCATTATTCATTCCACAATTCATGTGGCATCTTTGCCATGTTTGATGACACAAAAAACAATAAGGACTCTATTGTGTTTCAACTCTTGCCAGTAATAGACAAACTTTTAAAGAGCTTGGAACACTGTGCCAGGAAAATAGCTGAACAAAAAGTCTTCTGTATTTTATCAGCAGAAGCAGAGTTGGACAGGGCAGCACAGTGGCACTTGCACTGCCAAGAAGCTCACGCGACGATTTTCCGCATCTTTAAAGCCCTGAATCTATTAAGGCTTTTTAATTGGTAAAGAGTAATACACTATGCAAATGGAAGGAATTATCCATCCCCTAGCACCTCTTCATGTCATCTTTTATGTAGGAGCTGCTAAAGTGTCTTTGTTAACTATGCATACAAATTTGGAATAATCAGTGTAATCTCAGTTATGTAAAAATGTAAGTTTTTAGGAAATACACCAAATTATTAACAAAAGTTATATCTGGGTTGTAGCCATTTTTTGTAGTCTCAAATTTTCAATAATGAATATATATCACCTTTTAAGGCAGACAATTTTAAGATCAGTTTAATTATACATTTTTATATTATGATATAACTACAATTATGTTAAAATGTGTATATAGTAAAAGACTAGGAGAAATCATTAATAGTTATTTTTTTCCCTAGATGTAAAGCAATATGTTGTTTTCTTCCTTATACTTTTTGGAATTTTCTTATTTTTCTATAAAAATCATTGGATTCTTGATTATAAATAACAGAAGTGGACTCCAGTTACCTTGAGCAGCAAAGGATTTATTGTAAGAAAGTTGGGCAGTTCCAGCATTGTTCAGAATGCTGGAAGCTGAGGAAGGTTTAGCAGGAGCATACTCAGTCAAGGTAAAACCACAGGGGTGGTTTGGTTAGGAGACTGCCGCTGACACTACTGCCTGGACACTCACAACCATCACTGCTGCTGGACTCTCAATGTCCACACTGCCATTGCATCCTCTCTTACTGTCCCTGTGTTTTTGTGTCACTCTATCAAGGTCTAGATCTCTGGGCAGGGTCATCTGACTCACCAGCATTCATAATGTGCCCATGTTCTAGCTGCCCGAGTGCAGGGAGAAGGATCGACAGGCTCTGGCCTGTGCTTCCCCACAGTTCATACAATGGAGGTCCTCCCAAACAGGGAGGGTATTCAAATGTGCAATAGCTCAAGAAAGACAAATGTCCACTACAAGCAGGTATTATTATTGTTATTTGCAATGTCTCAAATCAGGCTGCAGAGTGAATTTAATAAATACACGAATCACTACAAACAGGCATTGCTTTTACCATGAGGGGGAAAAACACCTTTTCTTTTTTGGTAATAGACTCTTTGTGTCACACAATGTGGATCAGAATGAATTTTACTTCCCATGGTACAGATTCAGGAACAGAGCTTAATGGGGCAAGTTATAAGCCAAGGGTCTGTAAGAGAAGGCACAAGTGCCCCATCCTTCCATCGTCCCCAGACAGGTGTGCCACTGTCAGATGCAATGGGATACAGAGTGACTTTGTGTTTTGGGGGAAGGGCTTTACCTCCTCAGCTGCTCTCTTTCTTACAGGAGCAATTTTGCCAGTGGAGGTAAAATAAGACTGCTTGAGCACTGGGCAGTAGAAATTTAGAGTTCCAGGAGCTACCTGAGAAGGCTAATTCTCCAGAAAGAAGGAGCCTCTCAGTGGTATGAAGGGGTCAGCGAGGGAGGGTATGGGCCATGATAGCCGCTGGGTGTGCTATTCATGGAGCTAAGGAACACAGGTAGCAGAGGGGCAGGTTCAGGGGAAGTGATGAGTTCAGTTTGGGACATGCTGAGTCGGGAGCACATGAGTTGCCCACATACAAGGTCTTGGTCCTTGGTATACTCTCACGGCAGCCTGTGACTCTCATTTGTATTGCTTATCCCAACTGCAGTTAAATCAATAAATGCGTCCTTAGTGTTCAATCTCTGCTCTGGGCAGTGTTGTGGAAGCTAAGAGAGGAGAGAGCTTTGAGTATGGAGAAGTCAGTGGAGTCTTGCACATGGTACACATCAGTGATCACAGATGGGTCAGGGCCTCCTCTGACAGCTCTAAGCATATTAACTCAGTTAATTCTCACAGCAACCATGTAAGGTAGATATTATCATTAACATCCCCTCCCTGAGATGAGGAGACTGAGGCACAGAGAAAGCACCCAGCTAGCAAGTGGTAGGGTTGTTAATACCTTTTGAACCTAAGCTATCTGGTCCCTGAGTCGGTGCTCTTAACTGTGACATATGCTGCCTCAGAGATGGGTAACACCAAGTCATTGGTAACATTGGCAAGAGCAATTTCAGTGGCCTTGTGGGGTGATGCCATATTGCAGGCAGTGAAAGGGCGAGTGGGAAGTGAAAGAGTCACCGTGGGAAGCCCAGCCCTTGCCGCACAGAGTGGTCCAGCCGCATCCACATTGCCTCGCCTTTGCGTTTTAAGGAGATCTGCTGGTGATTCGTGCCCAGTGAAGTCTGAGAAGCACTGGATGAGAGGATTCTTCTAGGAATTTTTATAGAAGAAAGAGACAGAAAATAAAAACGCAGTATTGAGAGGTTTTTCTTTTTAGGATAGGAAAGATGAGACCATGTTTATAAACTTAGAACAGTGGTTTGCAAACTGACAGCATTAGAGCTAGAAGTAGAATAGAATCACCTGGGGTGCTTTTAAAAACTGATTCCCTGAGGCCCACAATTCCAGGATCTGACAGTTTGTGTGGCCCAGGTGATTTTAATGTAGGGGTGGCCTGAGGCCCACCCAGGGAGCAGGCGCAGGTAAAGAGGACAGAATGGAAGTGCGGTGCGGGATGAGTGGACGGAGGCCTCCTTGGGGAAACGGGAAGGGTTTCGCCGAGGATGAAAAGGTGCACAGGAGAGGTTTGGGGGACAGAGGAGAAGCAGGAAGAGCACAGCAGAGCGGGAGATGCATGAGGGTAGGCGCCAGCAAGGGCATAGATGCTCAAAAGGAATCACACCTGAGAGCCATGATTTCTTTTTTTAAAATGTTAATTGGGGCATACAGCGTGTAGTAAGAATGGTACTTTAAAAACTTAAATCAGATGCTGTTACTGGCCTGCTCAAGGCCTTGCGCTGTCTTCCCATCGCACCTGGCTTAACAGGCTCTTGGTGAGCTGACCTTGCTGCCTTCGCTCTCTGTTCCCCACTGGCCTCCCGCACACCAGGCGCTTGGGTGCTCCTTTTCCTGCACGGTGACCACGTCCCCGCCCCAGGCCTTTGCACATGCTGGTCCCATCTCTGGGCTGTTCCTCTTCCAAATGGCCATTTGGCTTGTCCCCTCGCTTGACTCCGGGCCCTTCCAGTGTTCTCTCCTCATAGAGGACTTCCCACGTCACTCCTTATTTCTTTCCTCTACGTTATTTTCTATCAGTACCCAACGCCGCGCCATACGCCCACCTGCCTAGTTTCTGTGGTCTGCCTCCTCCGCCAGAACGAGCCCCGGAGCAAAGATGAGTCTTGCCCGCAGCGGAACACCCGCCCCGCAACGGGGCCCCGCGGTGGCACACGCCACAAGTCTGACGAGTGAACGAGGGCCGCTGCGCTCGGTGCGCGCGAGTGGACGCCGAGTCGGGCGTCGCCGGCGCCCGAGGAAGGCGCGACTGCGGGGGAATGAGGGGATCAAGGACAAGGAGACGGGTATTTTTAAGGTACCAATCAAGGAAGAAGTGCAGGCTATGGTGGCAGGACAGACGGTGAAAAGAGGCCAGCCGGTGCGTGGCAGAGAACGCGATTTCTGCACTCGACCACCTGCTCTGTGCGCCCTGGGAAAGTTTCTTGACCTTTCCAAGCCTCAACCATCCGGTCAGTAAAATGAGGCTGATAACCCAGTAACTTCCACGTGAGGTTGCGGCGGGGAGGTTAATGAACTAATAGCCGCAGAGAGCCTCCTAGCACGGGGTACACACTCAGGAATTGTTCATTGCTGTGATGGATCCAAGATTGGGGGAAGAGTGTGAAAACCTGAAATGTAAAAAGACGTCTCTGTATTCGTGAGTCTTGGCCCAAAACGTACCGCCCTGGCATAGACCCTGCTCCCAGCCCTGACCCACGCAGACCTGCCTCCGCCCTGCCAGCCCCATCGCCAGCCTGCGCCCTGTCCGATGACTCTCCCGAGAGCCAGCCTGGCGCCTGGCGCGGCAAGTCTCCAGGAGCGTTTGCTGGAGTTCGCTGCACTTCTCCCGCACAGCGCGGCCCAGGGTGACCTGGTCGGGACAATCTCCACGTGCAGGGGGAGAGACTGGTGTCCCCGACCTTCCTAGGGGAGAACGCGCTCCACAGCAGCACTAAGGCTGGAACAGTAAGCGTGACTGAACAGGAAGGGAGTTGGTTTGATCCACCAGAACCTCCCTGAGGAGCTCTCCGCATCCAAGGGCGGCCAGAAGCCAAGAAAAAGCGTGAGGCTTCGGCTCCTTTAAGAGGCGTGGCCTCGCTGCGGCCTCCGTGGCGTGATTGGTTGAAGCGGCGCCGCGGCCGCGGGAGGCGGAACTCGGTTGCCAGGGAGCGGCGCGCGGCCGGGCCGGGGGCGGCGGCGGCGGCGGCGGCTGCGCGCAGCTGTGAGGTGCTTGCTGGGGTCGTGATTGCGCGGCGGCGCCGGTGTCTGCGGGACGGCCACGCAGGCGGCGCAGTTCCCAGCAGGAGGCGCCGCCGCCGCCATTGCCGCCTCGCTCGGTGAGCGCAGCGCCGCTCGCCGAGCAGGGCCTCCGCGGGCATCCGGCGCCATGGGCCAGTGCGGCATCACCTCCTCCAAGACCGTGCTGGTCTTCCTCAACCTCATCTTCTGGGTGAGCGAGGCCGGCGGAGCCGCGGGCCGGCGGGGCGGGGGCCGCTGGGCCGGCGAGGCCTCGGCTGAGGCGCCCGTGGGGCCGGGGCTGGGCCTGGCAGACGCTGCGGGGGCCGCGGCGTTGGGGAGGGGTTCGGGCCGGGGCCCTGCGGCTGAGGCGTGCGGAGGGCCCGGGCCCGGAGGCCGCTCGCGAGGCCCCTCCCAGGCCCTGGCGAAGGCCGGGCCCGGAGGACAGGACAGTGGAGGGAAGTCCTCGGGTCCTTCTCGTGGCGGCAGCCGGCGGCCTCCGCACTCGGCCAGACGCCGGGGCCGGCTGGCTCCGTGCCAGGGGCTCTGGATCGAGCGGCTGGGCCAAGCCCCCGTCTCTCCCCCGGAGTCGCCTGCTGGACGGGGAGCTCTCGCTGCACGTTCTTTCAGGACAGCAGGCTTGAAATAGGATCTTCCCCAAAGGGGTAGGCTCCGCTTTCTTTGTCAGGGGCCACGGAGACCCTGTGGCAGTCTCGTCTCGAGGTGTGCGAGCAAGCGGTGCAGATACGCGGGGACGCTACCCGGTCAGGGGCGAGAGTTCCTGACTTAGAGGTCTTTGTGTATGGAGAACTGGTTGGCTGGTCACCAGTCCAGAAAACGGAAGGATTTCAACTCGAGAAGCCAAATAATCCTTTGACTAGGAAAATCAGTCATGGCAGTGAGTAGCCTGAGTTTATAAACCTTGGTTAAATATGATTGAAATGTTACGAGATTTTTAAAGTGATGAGTTCACTTTCAATAAAAGGTGGCTTATGAATTTGGGGGGTACACCCCAGAGAAGGGAGTGTTTAGAACCATTCCATCTTAGTTCACGTCCTTATCTCACTTTTATAATAACCTGTGTTGTTACTATCAGTCTCTCCACCCTCCAGTCTGTTTGGACTTTGTACCCGTACAAATCTTTTAAAGCATTTTCTCCATCACATCACTTTATTTTATTTAAAAGAACAAAAACAAAAGTTTTAGCAGTAGAATAATTCAACTTCCTTCATCTGGTATTTTATCTGCAGCCCTTAGTTGGTCCCAAGTCACCTTTCCTCCCTCAATCTGTCATTTCCTTAAAAACTTGCTTGCCCTGAATAGTACTCTCTGTCCATGGTTTTCAGAACACTCCTCGAACATTGCCATTAACCATACTTTTGTACATTCTCCTCTCCATCCTAACTGGTCCCCATTTGGTTCTTTTTTTTTTTTTT